>PVKU01004982.1:0-133366 GCA_004027475.1 Anoura caudifer
GAAAGAAGGAGGGAGGGAGGGAGGGAGGGAGGGAGGGAGGAAGGAAGGAAGGAAGGAAGGAAGGAAGGAAGGAAGGAAGGAAGGAAGGAAAAAGCTAAAATAAACAATCTGACTACTCTACACTTAAAGAAACTTGAGTGGAAGTGACTAGAAGGAAGGAAATGATAAAGATCAGAGCAGAAGTAAATGAAATAGAGTCAAAAAGAAATTATACAAAAGATCAATGAATCCAGGAGCTGGTTCTTTGAAAAGATAAACTTTAACAAACCTTTAACCAGACTCATCAAGAAAAAAAGAGAGAGGACCCAAATAAATAAAATCAGAAATTCAAGAGGAAAAATAACAACTGACACCAAAGAAATTAAAAGGTCTGTAAGAAAATATTTTGAACAACTATATGCCAACAAACAGGACAACCTGGTTGAAATGGATAAATTCCTAGAAATACACAATTTTCCAAAACTAAATCAGGAAGAATTGAAGAATATGAATAGAAGATTACATCTAGTGAAATTGAAACAGTAATAAAAATCTCCCCAAAACAAGCCTTATACCGGATGGCTTTACAGGTGAATTTTACCAAACATTCCAAGAAGAAATAACGTCTCTGCTTCTTAAACTATTTCAAAAAATGCAAGAGGAGGGAAGGCCCCCAAGCTCATTTTTTGAGGCCAGCATTATCCTAATTCCAAAACCAGATAAACACACTAAAAAGAAGAAAAATTATGAGCCAATATCTCTGATGAACATAGATGATAAAATCTTCAACAAAATACTAGCAAATTGAATGTAGCAATACATCAAAAAGATCACACACATTATCTTTAAGACATGTGGTTTTAAAGATAAATTAAGTGGTATTTATTCTGGGAGTACAAGGTTGGTACAACATTTGCAAATCGATAAGTGTGATTCACTCTATAAACAAAATTAAGGATAAAAACCACATGATCATATCAATGATGAAGAAAAAACTTTTGATAAATTCCAACACCCATTTATGATGAAACCTCTCAGCAATGTGAGAATACAAGAAACAAACCTAAACATAATAAAAGCCATATATGACACACCCACTGCCAGCATCATATTTAATGGGCAAAAACTACAAATGTTCCCCTTAAGACTGGGAACAAGACAAGGATGTGCGCTTTCATCTCTTTTATTCAACATAGTACTGGAAGTCGTAGTTGCAGCAATCACACAATAAGAAAAATAAAAGGAATCCAAAATGGGAAGGAAGAAGTAAAACTGTCTTTATTTGCAGATGACATTATACCATCCATAGAGAGCCCCAAAGATCCTACCAAGAAACTGCTAGAACTGATAAATGACTTCAGCAACTTAGTAAGATACAAAATTAATATCCAGAAATCAGTTGCATTTTTAGATGCCAATAATGAACTAACAGAAAGGGAAATTAAGAAAACAATTCCATTCACAATTTTTTCAAAAAAAAAAAACCAATACTTACAAATAAACCTCACCAAGGATGTAAAAGACTTATACTTGGAAAATTATAAGACACCAAAGAAAGAAACTGAAGATACAAATAAGTGGAAGCACATACCATTTCATGGATAGGAAGAATTAACAAAATTAAAATGTCCATATTATCCAAAACAATCTAAAGATTGAACATAATTCCTATCAAGATCCCAATGATGTATTTCACAGAACTAGAAGTAGTATTTCAAAAATTTATATGGAGCCACAAAAGGCCCCACATAGCAATAGCAACAGTGATCCTGAAAAAGAAGAACAAAGTTGAAGGAATCACATTACCTAATATCACACTATAACATAAGGCCACAGTAATCAAAACAGCATGGAATGGCATAAAAATAGACACATAGAGCAATGGAACAAACTAGAGAGCTCAGAAATAAACCCATACCTTCATAGTCAATTAATATTTGGCAGAAGGAGCAAGCATATAAGCTAATGACAGTTTATTCAATAAATTATGTTGGGGAAATTGAACAGATATGTGCAGAAAAAATGAAATAGACCACCTTGTCACACCACACACAGGAGTAAACTCAGAATGGATTAAAGACTTAATTGTTAGACCTGAAATCATAAAAATCCTGGAAGAAAACACAGGAAGCTAACTGAATCTCAGACATTGCTTATAGCAATATATTATTGGATATATCTCCCCAGGCAGGGTAAACAAAAGAAAAAGCAAACAAATGGGACTACATCTACATCAAACTAAAAAGCTTTTGCACAGCAAAGAAAAATATCAATGAAATAAAAAGACAACCCACAGAATGGGAGACATATTTGCCAATACATCTCATAAGGGGTTAATATCCAAAATTTATAAAGAACTTACAAAACTCAACACCAAGTAAAATAACAACCAATTAAAAATGGGCAAATAACTTGAATAGACAGTGCTCCAAAGAGGATATACAGATGGTCAATAGACCTACGAAAAGATGCTCAACATCAGTAATCATCAGTAAATGCAAATTAAAACCACAATGAGATATTATTTCATACCTGTCAGAATGGCTACCATCAATAAATCAACAAACAACAAGTTTGGCAAGGATGTGGAGAAAGGGGAACCCTTTTATATTGTTGGGGGGAATGCAGATTGGTGGAGCCACTGTGGAAAGCAGTATGGAGACACCTCAAAAATGAAAAATGGATCTGCATTTGGACCCAGTGATCCCACTTCTGGGAATATATCCAAAGGAACCCAAAGCACTAATTCAAAAGAACATAAGCACCCCAATGTTCATTGCAATGTTATTTACAATCACCAAGATATGGAAGCAGCCCAGGTGTCCATCAGTAGATGAGTGGATAAAACAGCTATGGGACATTTATACAATGGAATACTACTTGGCTCTAAAACAGAAGAAAATTTTACCCTTTGTGACAGTGTGGATGGACCTGGAGAGCATTATGCTAAGCGAAATAAGCCAGTCAGAGAAAGACAGATACTGTATGATATCACTCATATGTGGAACCTAACGAACAAACTGAACTAACGAGAAAATAGAGACAGACCCGCAGATGCAGAGCAGGAGGACAGCTCGGGGAGGGGGTGGAGTGATTGAGCAAAAAGAAAAAGGACTAATGGGCATGGGCAACAGTGTGGAAATTCCGGAGGGAGGAGGTGTATATAAGCAGACTAAATGGTAATGGAAAAAAACAAACCTTCAGAAAAAAAAGAAAATTGTACATTTGAAACCTATTCAATTTTATGAACTAATGTCACCCCAATACATTTAATAAAAGGGAAAACTAATTCATAAAACAAAGAACAAAAAGAAAACATAGGACTCAATATTATACTAGAGCCTGAGCTCTGAAACATGCATTTTAGAACCTCCACTTCCAAATGCGTGAGGAAAATAAAGCTATCCTGATATTCAGGCAACGCACGTAACTTTGAGGAAGGCTTAAAGTTTTAAATCTAAAACATTCCAATCATTTGTTTCAGGATGCTACTATGATGTGCTTATATAAAATTGCCGGACTTTTACTGGAATCCCAAATTCCTAAAAATTTACTATATATTTTAAAAATGAGATTAATGCATTAACCATTGTCATGTCATTCAACTGGCCAATTGTCCACTTTGCCAATATTAAAACTGGGAAGATTTATTGTGCTTTTATAGATTTATAGGTGGTTTTAGACCTATCACTTCACAGTTCTTCTGTGAAAAATTTCCATAGACTCATTTTTTATTACAAATCTAATTCAGTATTCACTTTAATACTCATTTTATTTTAGTTGAAATCAAGGGATAAATCATTTCATTAAACGAAAGCATGTGGAAAAGATATAATTTAGGTTGTGAAATGAAATTCATTTATGTTAAAAGGGCATTTTTATAAAATGTCATTGATGTCTTTAAAACTTCTCTTTGTCAAAGGATTCTTATCTGACACTGCGTACATTTTCTTATGGAAGAAAATGAATCAACTTAAAATAGTGTTTCCATATTGGGAAACATTCTGAGTCTTTGGGATTGATGATACACCCCCTGGATCGGCTCACGCTAATAGCTGCCATAATTATGCATCAGATCACACTCATTTTTTCAATGTATTTCTGTACCTTCAATTCTGACAAAGAGTGCCCCAATCTGTATGTACATGCACCAAAGTTATCTTGAACAGTGTTTGTCGTAGGTTTGACTGTGGGTAGATGCACCTTCTATAAGGATCTTACGAGTTAATATAGTTGAGAGGATTATTAAAATTTATGGGCAAACAATCACCATCTTTGATCTGCTGACATGGTCACTTTTTAAGATTTATTCTACTGAGAATTTGGTTGCACAACGAGTGCCCCCTAAGAGAGGTGGCACTTTGCAGCGGCTCAGAGTACAGGCTCTGGAGCCAAAGAATGGTGGCTCCACCAGCTCTTGTCTGGGTGAACTAGTGCCAAAGACTTTCCCTCTTTGGGTCTTGCTGTCCTCACAGATACTGAAATCAGGATGATGAGAATAGTGTACTTCACATCACTGGATGAAGTGTAAATTAATAAGTAAATTAATAAGTCAGTGTACATAAAAAGTTTTAGCGCAGCACCAGCCACATAACAAGCACTATGAAATTGATTGTAAATAACATTTTAAAGACATGGTGCTAGATTAGGACGTCACTACTTAAAAGATTTTCTCCCTTCCAGAAATAGGAGGTAGGGTATCCTTTACCTAACAAAACCATGAAAGAAGACATATATTAGGATTGCAAGTGAAGAAAGAAGGATTTTTTCCAAATATATTCTGCTTACTTTCCACGTATATGTAATGTATTTTCAGACATTGAGCCTGATGTTCATATAAAGAACAGTGACATTTTAAGGGGGTTTCTGAGGGCTATTTTCTGTCTTCCTTCCCATGTCTATTCTTTTGCCTTATCTGCTATGCTCTGTGCCCCAGGAGGCTGACCTCTAAAGGTTGTGTCACTTAGGCTCTCTTGCCTCCTGGCTTTTTCTGGATTAGGCCAAGGGGAGATGCTGTCAAAGAATCAAAGGACAGAAGGGAAGGAGCTGAGGATGTTCCTCACGTACGGCCAGCCCTGCTGCCTTTTGCTGGAGCAGAGCTTGACAGTGGTTCCCGGAGGGCTGCTCGTTCCCGCTGCTGGCTGCTTTCACAGATTCCACAACAGTGCCTTCCTCTTGCCCCTCAGCGCCGGGATTTAAATTCTTTTTATTAAGTGTATTGGGGTAACAATGATTAATAACATTACATAAATTTTAGTTATATGACTTTATTATATGACATCTATATACTCCATTTTGCTCACACAAAAACTGATCTCCTTGTTTCACCATGTATTTGCCCTCCTTTATGATATATGGAATGTAAAACAAAAAGCAACAAATGAACAAACAAAATAAATAGACAAAAAACAAAGCAAACTCATATACACAGACAGCAGAGTGGTGGGTACCAGGACAGGGTTTCAAAGGCTTCCTGCTGTTAACAGCCTCTGGCTACTTCACCATCCCTAGTTGAAGTGGTCCCTTCATTGCCTTCTCTTGAATTGCCTCTATGAGTGTGTCATCTGATCGATGCTGGCTCACACAGGTAATATTTATTAATTAGTTAGAAATTTGACCTTCCTGGAGGATAGAGAAACTCATGTTAAATTATCAAAATAATTGGAAAATTCATTGCTTCCCATCTATTGTGGAAATATTTGAATAAAATTCACTGATTCTTTGGGGAGACATTCCTACTTTTTTTTTACAAACCCTTAACAAAAAAGTTTAGAAACTTTTAAAAAGCAGAATACTACCATAATTTTTCTAGCCCAAGTCACAGAACCCAACGTAATATTAAAAGTGAACCCATCACAACATGATATATAAAAATTGACTACCAGAGAGCAGGCACCAAAGCCTGTGTCCTTTTCTTCAATGGCCGTAACTGTACAAGAACATAGTTTCATCACGGAAATGGTTTGGACTACATAAAATTAGGCCAATTGTTTACTTCATTAGAAAATATAAGACAGCCAGTTCGTTGATGAATTCAATAGCCAAGAACTGGAAGTATAGTTCTCCAGGCGTTCAGAAACATTTAAAACAAGCAAATGTAATAGTTTTACACTGCAGTTAATATGCATCGTTACTCCACTCATCCTCTCAGCAGCTCTGAGCTAGCTGCAACAGTTATTCCAGCTCTGCAAAGTGCACGAAAAACAGTGGTGAACAAAATGGACAAAGTCCCTGCCTCATCGAGTTGGGAGGAGGGTATGAAAGCAGCCTGCCTATGATTCCTTCACTCCCCTTGTGGGAGTGGGAATGTGGGTGTTGCTCCCCGGGGAAAAGAGAAGACAGCAAAGCCATTTAATTTTTTGATCTACTGGACCTCCAGGCAAGCAGACACATGTCACTCACTATGAGGAAGAGATCTTCTCTATTGAAAGTGCTGGGCACAACGTCCCTGGATAAAAGTTTCCATATGGTCAATGTATCCAGAATCTGTGCATTTATGAGGCATGGTTTTCTGGAGAAAGCAAATAACATGGACTATTCTCTGGGATAGTGTCCTAATCTACTAAGGCTGTCATAACAAAATACCGCTAACTAGGTGACTTAAAGAACAGAAATTTATTTTCTTGTGGCTCTCTTTAAGTCCTGGGGAAGTTCATGATGAGGGTGCTAGCGCGGTGGGATTCTGACGAGAGCTCTCCTCTCGGATTGCAGATGGTGCCTTCCTGCTGTGTCCTCACATGACAGACAGAAAGAGAGCAGGCTCTCTTGTATCTCTGCTTACAACGGTACCAGTCCCATCATGAGAGGGCCACCCTCATGACTTCACCTAAACCTAAATATCTCCCAAAGGATTGTCTTCAAACACCATCCCGTTGGAGGTTAGGGCTGTAACATATGAAGTTTGAGGGGGACACAGTTCAGGCCAAAACCGATAACAAATGGAGAGTGCATACATTAACACTCCCTGTTTTGTAAGTTACTGTGAAGACTTCACCTTGAGACATGATTATCCTGGGATATGTCTGACATAGGAAAGAAGGACCTGGGAGACATTTTTGATGCCCCAGAGCTCTGTCCTTAACCAGAGCCTCTGAATTGTCTGTATCGTTCAGGCTGGGTATAATCTCTGAGCAATGGATCTGCTTGGACAATCTAATTCTGGATCTAGTAAGGATGCAGTGCACAAATAAGCACACATACAACATCTAATTACAAATTTTGATAAAGGCTGTAAAAGGAGAAATGCAAGGCATCTTAAGAAAGTATAAAATGAGTACCAGATATAGACTGGGTTGTCCACTAAAGCTTCTGTGAAGAGGTGACTTCAGAATGAAGACCTGAATGTTAGGTTCAGATTAGCAGAGGGTTACAGACTGGGTATGGAAGCTGGGGGTTATTATACATCCCCTTTATTTGTGTGTTTAATTGTTTTCTTTTTCTGTTTTCTTTTATTTCATTACTAATTTAACATTTGATAAAACATCACACCTCATCATAAGTGATGATTAACTCACTAAAAAGTGTTATTCATTCTTCAAGTCTTAGCTCAAAGGTTCTCTCTGTGTGCACCATGTCTGTATCCACACGGTGGCTGGGAGGCAACCATTTCCACATTTCAGCACGTCCTTCCACTCTACTCTGTCCCCTGCCTGCCCTTTGATGTGTCTCTGTTACAGTTCACATCACAGTGATCCTCCTTGCTTCCTAGAGACCACTGATGTCAGATGTCATCTTTAATTTATATTTGTACATTTTTGCTACCTTTCACTTGTCCTATGTAATTTTATTTACGTTTGTATATTTTTATATACCTGGCATGCTGGTGGTTCTCCACAAATATTTGCTGAATAAATAAATGCACCTTAATTGTAAATATTAAAGGTATTTATATTCATTAGTATGCAGTTGGGTTAGGATTATTATTTTATCCTGGAAAACATTAAGTGCAATTGAAATGATTGTTGAAATTTTTATTTAGTTTTTGACTCTGGAGATCTCTATGGGACTATTCTCTATTCAT
Source organism: Anoura caudifer (assembly GCA_004027475.1). NCBI lineage: Eukaryota > Metazoa > Chordata > Mammalia > Chiroptera > Phyllostomidae > Anoura > Anoura caudifer. The sequence goes on from PVKU01004982.1 coordinate 8,000, forward strand.
ATTAACTTGGTAATGTCTGTTAGTGTAACACTGACGGTGTGTGTGCATGCAGTTGAGATGATATGCATGCATATATAATTGAGATTGAAGATTTTAAGTAGTTCTCTTTTGCATTGACTTCACTTAGAAAAATAAACTGAATCAAGAATCATAAACTCAAGAAGCTTAGGAATAAAAAAGACCTAATAAAAGAAAATAAAGTAATCATAATGATGTTTATTAAAACTATTTATCTAAAGGTCTATTGAGCACTGTGGAAAACAAAGTTACATGCATATATTATAGTTAAGGCCAGATCTAAGTAAAACATGGTCCCCATAAACTCATGTACCAAATCACTTTTTTAATGACAAATAATTTTTCTTTATTATTGTTTTTTTAATGTCATTTTTGATGGGAAGTTTCAAAGTCAATTTTTCTTTCTTTTTTTTCATCTTTTTTAATGGTTCAAGTACAGTTGTCTCCATTTTCCCTCAACCACTCTCCCCTGCCCCACCCACCCTCACCTCCCAACCTCAATCCTATCCCCCTTTGGCTTTGGACAAAGCCAAATCATTTTCATAGGAGTCCATAGCAATGTATCAATTTAAAACTGGAGTCATACATGACATTCAGTCTTTAATGCAGTAAAAATGGTCAGGGCACACATTGGACCCACAGTCGGGGACCTCACAGAGCGTTCACCCAGACCAAGTGAACAAAAGGTGCTGTGACTGGATGGCTCAACTACAAGGCCACATGGAGGTGAGGAGCCAATATCTCAAAATCTGCTTTTATCTTCCATTTCCTAGGCCCATTCATAAATGTTCAGAAAAATTGCAAGGAGATCTCTTCCAATTCCTATTCAAGTTGACTTCTACAGTGAATCTACTCTATAATAATTTGAAAAAAAAAGTCAAGTTCTTGCTACATGCAGATAACACCTTGAGAAGCTTGAAGGCAAGGAAATATGTGTCCTGTGAAACCACACTTTTCATGTCCTCTCTAATTAAATTTTTGAGGCAGATAGGACAAGGAGCTCAAGGGTATATTGATATGGGTGGGGCCAACTCTTAGAATAAAGAAATGTGGGCTCACCCTCAGCCTAACCAGGTTTTGAGTGGTTAGTTTCTGTTGTCCTTCCAGTTTAGGGCCACAGTAAAATACATGAATGACATATTGAGAGGTAAAAATTTAAGAGCTGTTTTTCTCTAACACTTATTCAAGTCTTCTCCAAATTTTATCCGTCTCCAACTAACTCATTGTCAGTGAAAGGAATTTGAAAGAAATAATTGATGAGCAATACAAAATTTTGGCAGTCTACAATTTTCCTAAAGTACTGGAGATAAATGAATGTTGAAATTTCCATTTATTCTTAAATTCTGCATTTCTGCATCCAGTACAAAATTTATTTTTTGCAGCTTTTAATTCCTTTGCTCTTTCTGATCATTGACAAACACTCTGGCAGTGCAACCTGTTCTCATAAGTCCGCCTGCTTTACCTTGGCCCTTGTATTGCTGGCTTCTCATTTGTAGGTCTAATGTCACGGCCTAGGTCCCAGTTAAACTGGCTTGCCATTCTACCTCTGAGACAAGCTATGAAGTAGAAGTTGATATATATGTTGCTTATTGCTAATAATATACTGTACAGGCTTGTTATTAGTCATAATAAAATAAAAATAATATTAGGGATATGAATAATTTGGACATTTGATAACATTTTATTTTATCAAATCTATGATGATTTTAAGATAGGTCATTATTTCATATGAGGTCTGTCTGGAAAAAGTCCAGTCATTGTTAATACAAGAATGGCTCACACAACATCGATGTGACCTGGCAGCCAAGGAGGGTGGGCTGGAACGCGAATGTGTGAACAATGATGATTTCACTGTACTAGTCAGTGGGGGTGGTAGATGCCATTGAATGAGCATGTGTACTGTGTGTCCATTGCATTCAAAATGACTGAGCGAGTAGAGCAATGGATCTGCATTGAATTTTGCTTTGCATGAAGCCTGAACATTACTCTGCAGAAACTATTTGGATGATTCAGAAGGCCACAGTTATGGGCAACTGATGACTGGCAGTTTCATCACAACAATGCACTTGTTGCACCATGTCTTGTGCTGAGTGTTTTGGTGAAATATCAAATCACCCAGGTGAGTCAGCCCCTTTCCAGGCCAGATTTGGCACCCTGTAATTTCTGGCTTATCTCAAAATGAAAATCACCTTTGATAGGGAAAAGATTTCAGAATGTCAGTTGGTGAGATTCAGGAAAATACAATGGGCAGCTGATGGCAATTGGGAGAACTGTGCGAGGTCCCAAGGTGCCTACTTGAAGGGGACTGAGGCCTCACTGTCCTATGTATAGTGTTTCTTGTATCTTGTATCTTCTTCAATAAGTGTCTCTAGTTTTCATATTACATGGCTGGATGCCTTCTGGATAGACCTCATGTGCCCTTAGGAAAAAAGAAAATGATCCCAGCTAAATGCTTGACTCTAAGTGGTGCCTATTTTTCAGAGATGTTAAAATGTGAAAAATATACATCTGAGTATTTTAGAAGAGCTGTAGTTAAATCAAAAGCTATTTTTTTTCTTTACATACTTAAAAATGTACTGAACATAATAACGGGTCAGAGGCTCTGTGATTTTCTTCTTTTTAAAGTTGGTAAGTCTGTTATAGCATTAACGTTCCATAAGCCTTGAAAAACACGTTCAGTAATTTCTATATCAAAGAAATTTACGGCCTTAAAAGACATTTGGCAATATATTTTTACTGCTTTAATTCTGGAGGATTATTGAATGGCTGGCTTGTTATTAATATCTTACTACATTATAGACTAAAAAATACACAAGTAATAAAAAAGTGATGTACTTATTTACATGTAAGTAATTACTAATTGCAAAATTCCTGAAGGCAACAAAAAGTGTGTGTATACACATAGGGTTTATAATGTACCCTTACTTTTAATTTATAAAATGTTATAGGTTTCTACCAAGTATTAAAATTATTTCTGTATTTCCTTTATTTGTACTGCTACTGAAAGGAACTTTTGAAGGGTATCCTGATATACTAGTATATTTAGAATATTATTTTACAGTGAAAATTGAGCTTCACACAATCAGTTAATACAAGAACCTTATATACAACATAATTAAAAGTTGGGAGCTTTCTATATTTTTATGAATGTGATTAATATATTCAGTGAACATTAAATGTACATAATATGGCCAATAGACCTAACTATAATTTCTCAAATATCTTCATAAATCTTATAGTGATATAGTAATTACATAAACAAAAAAATTCCTTATTGGAAAACAAATGAATTTACCTAGCTATTCAAATACACAAAAAATGAATAAATTAAGAAATAACTTAATTATATAATTTTTCATAACAATTTCCAAGAACAATTTTAACCATAATAAACTGTAAACATACTCTAGACATAATTAGGGATGATAAGTGATTATATGAAGTAAAAAGTATCCGCACACTAATTAAGTGGGGAAGTTCTGAATGTTCTAAATCATTTTTAGGTATCTTAAGAAATAGATATTTCACTCAGGGCTGGTTTTAGAAATGAGACCAGTTTAATCACGATTTGGAGCGTGATTTGCATACCTTCTTATTTAAAAGTTCTTTCCTCTTGTCTTCTGTGTGTATCTCAAATCCTCAGATAACTTCAATAGTATTAATATATGATAAAGTAGATAAAGTCTGCCATTTGGTATCAGAAAGTCCGAATTCAGCTGCCATTTCTGCCTTGGCAAAGCCCTGGTTTTATTTTCCTCAAACCAGATCATTAGAATGCTTATCTCAAAGGATTCCTGGTTGGAGCACAGGCAAAAAATGTTTATAAAAGCCTACTTCAAACTGTGAAGTGCCATGTTCAGCACTTCCTTAGGAATTAGCAGCGGCTGACTGAAAACTGAAACGGAGAAAGAGAAATGACTGAATGTCAGCCCTGGTCTGGCTGCTGCTGACCCCTGTTGCATTTGCAACCTGAGACCTGGGAGGTGGGAGTCTCCAAGCCTTTGTGTCTAAATGGGACTTCCATGCTTGAATCCTAACTTTTTTGGTTTTAAGTCTATAGCAAAGAATATAATTCCTAAATGATTTTGAAGATCCGATTTTAAGTTCCATACCTTTATCTTTAAAGTGGTAAATTAAAAATAACAGTATTTCTAAATTAATAGTTTGTTGAAATTGAATTTTATAAACATCTTAGGAGCTTATAAATATCTAGATCAGAAATACGGAATTTAGGCTGATTCACAAATATACACACTAATTTTAATTTTCTAATTTCTTTCTTCGTTGCAACTTTCCTATAAAGTGTCTTCTCTTTTTAAATATTTCAATTGATTTGCCAGAATAGATGTTTAAAGGGCAAAATGGGCAAGCTGTTTACATTCGATATCTTGGTATATCTATGGAATCACAGTTTGTGGAGCTGTTATTGACGTTGGTATGAATGATGCTTGTAGCACAACGTAATGACAATCTGTTAGCAATGCTTTTTGGCCTGAGTGACATTTTTCACATTACCTACATTCTTTGTCCTGAGTCTTTGCAAAGCACTTGCTGTTGATTAAATTCTAGGCCAGGCAATTGCTAACATCTCCAAAATGTAATATTTCTGAAATAGCTTTGAAAATGCTATTTCATTCACACATTCTGGAAGAGTTTCTTTTCCTATATAATACCATATGTTCAGCTTCTATCATATATTCCCAATTCAAAAAACCTTCTGTCTTATGATGCATCACATCAATCAACGTGGTGTTTATTTGAAAGACATTTGGTCGTGAGCTATAACATTCCTTCCAGATACAAATTAAATGAAACCCCAGCATATACTTTTCCATCATTCATCATTCTAGGTAGTTAGATAAGACAGGCTTTAATGACTTGAAAAGCTCTTCCAAGGGCAAGAAAGCTCCAGACATTTTGGTGTGAAAAATACTACAGTTACATTGAATTTATGCCCAGTTTCTCTCCAGTAAAATATATTTTGGGGACTTTTTGGAAAAAAAAAAAGAATAGAAAGAACGTAATATCCCTGAACAACTCTCAATTTCTTTAATATTTGAAAAAGACTCTCTCCCTGCATCCCTCCCTTCCTCTCTTCATTTTTCTTTTTCTCCCACTTCCTTCTTTCCCTCTATCTGTCATTTCAACCTTTTTTTCCAATGACTGTTACAGTGTTTCTATATACAAACCAGAGCTTGGCTAAGGACACACATGGATATAAAACAGAAATAGACAAACATCTGATAAACACGAATGATTTGATCTATATCTGTTAATAGACTTTCTAAGTGAAAATCATTTTACTTTTGTTTTCTGTGCAAACAGGCCTTCAACCTATACTTTAATTAACCTTGGGAGTACTTCTGTTTTGCTTTTATTTAACGATTCATATTATTTTTGCATATGTTAGTAAACATAATAGCTTTGTAAAAAGAAATGCTTTTAAAGTAGAGTTACTTAAATAAAGAAAACTAGTTTTGTGTGGTTAAATAGATTTCCCTTATTCTTGGAACCCAAGGTCTTTTTTAATTTATTGTTATTTAAAAACAAAAATATGCTTTTAATCAGCACATGAAATATAAGGTACAATGAAACTACATAAAGAACATGCAAATGTAATCACTTAGCATCATAAAACTAATTAACAATAGAGAGGATGAGTGTTTTCACCTTTGGTGGTTGTGCTTCCATTTTAATTTTCTTTTTCATAATTGCAGCAAAAATATTCTCAACAGTTAATTTATTTTGGCTTAAGGGCATCTTTTGTAGCTGCATTTTTTATGTTTGTTACTCTATGTTTGTAGTGGATGCAAAGATGTCATTGTGTCGAACATCTTTAGAATATAAGAATCATGAGGTGCAGGCTTGATTGCCTTCTCATAATTTCAGTAGGGTTTACCACTTGATTTTTCTCTTTAGAGAAGGCATACTGAAAATAAGTCTAGTTGATTAAATGTTAATGCAAAAGCAACTTTTTTTGTAGGAAGGATAATTTAATGAAAAAGAATTCTATCTTATATTTATTTATAAATTTGAATCATATTTATCACAAGTTTTATTGAAACTTGGTGTTGCAAGTTTTTAAAATAATAAATATGTGACTTGTTGATAGAAAATTTAAATATTATTAAATTCCTTCCTTCCTTCCTTCCTTCCTTCCTTCCTTCCTTCCTTCCTTCCTTCCTTCCTCTTCCTCCTTCTTTCTGTCTTCCTCCTTTCTGTCAAACATTAAGTATCCACAATGAGCAAAACAAAGGGATGCAAAGTGGATTCAGCAGGGCCTGGAACTTGAGTTCTTTTTGCCAGAATGATGTCTTTCCTTCACAGATTTTACTCTCATCATATTTTTTTTTTAATTTTCCTAATTCATCAGAAAAGTGAGAAGAGCTTAAGATTCATTTGAATTTTGGAGCTTTTGAGTCTGTAGAGATGCATCCAAAATCTGCTGACATTTTTACTAATGCGCATGGGGATGACCACTTCAGACTGATCAGCTGCAGATCGTTCCTTAAAAACTCTTTTCATTCCAGCACAGGAATTCTCTATGAAATGTTTCTTATGATTTTTTTTTAAATTGCAATAGCAGTGAGGTATGAGAAGAGTTGAGTGTCAGCAGTGCTTTACCAATCAGTTGTGGTGTGTGAACCTTGGACATAGCTCCTTAATCACAGTGTTGCATTTCTCTCTTCCATGGTGCAGAGATTTCCCGTGAGCTGGAGCCACCTCACACTGCCTCTGCCAGGATCTACTGAGATAATGAATGTGGAAAAGCTTTGAACAGCAGAGAGTAATGTAGAAAGACAGGGACTTATTATTGCAACATAGAATGTACATTACGTTTTTCTAAACCGTTGAGTGGATTTGGTTTACTCACTTAAAAGAAAACAATATTGAATTGACATCATTTCCAGACTCCTAAAACATAGACTTAAATGTACTGTGTCAGTCATGCTAATTATGTATGTATACATGCCAAATTCCAATAGGAAAAGTTAAGGTACTAAGAAAATTAAGTATATGCAAGAATATGCTGCGCCCTAGCTAATGACCCTCATTTATTTCCTCAGCCTTTCATGTACATATTGAGAATTTGTTGTTTATTTTATTATTTTTAATCTTGGGGCAATTTCCCAGGATGATGAACATTGATTGTGAGCAAGTTAATGAACCATTTATGTCACACTGTGCTCCTTAGTTTTTAAGTGATGATCCTGAGGTTCACAAAGGATTATGTGCTGCACACAAGGTCACCTCTGACTCAGGAGGAGTAAAGTTGGTCTGATAATGTCTTCTGATCTTCAATCTAGGTTTCCTTTCCACCATCTATCACATGGAATTAGAATCCATTACGGGGTTCGTGTGTCTGCTCAATGATATCAGCTAGCATGGGCTCTTCTTGGCCAACATTTTGTTTGAAAAAAAGTGCAATTCCATCTGTTCTGGAACCATCTTCTTTCTATGTGGCTGTTTTGGTAGCCAATGCAGGAACCTTAGTCTATGTATTCCATATACTTTCTTGGATTTCCCTTAAACGGAGACTCCACATAAGGCGAGTTTAGTACTTTTTCCATATGAAAGATACATGCATCACTAAATAGACCTGAAATGCTGATGAAATGATATAAAAATCTGGCATCCTGCCTTCTTTAAGTCTACAAAAAATTCATATTTTATTATCTATCTACTCATAAAATTAGGTAGGATTCATTTTTAAGGCTTCTAATAAATAAAAAAAAATGTGCCTGAAGCATGAAAAATCCTGTGACTGCCTTGTGTTATTTGCAACAGATGAATCTAATTTGTATTCAAACAACAGTGCTATAACTAACTAGAGAAATAAAATGGATATCTATGACCTCTTTTCAATTATTTAGTAAGGATGAAGTGTCAACTGACTAAAAGTACTGATGCTGTGGTTATATATAGTGTTACAGTGGTTACAGAGAAATTCAAGATGGAATGGCACATACACATGCACACATACAGCAGATTAATAGCCTTGCAGGTTGAGCCATAACCACTGTTTTACTTTTAGGAGACCAAAGTATTTATATTCCAATTTGTTGGCATTGACAAGAGGCTTAAAATTCTTCTATCATGTTATGCAGATAGAATGGTATTTTTCTTTAAACATTTATATATTAAAATAAATTTTTTGAGGTTTAAGAATTTATCTATTGAGCTATGGTAGCAGAACTTATTCATTTATGACATGGCCTTCTAGACCAGGGACATAAGGAGTGTTAGGAAGACCTTAATAAATGCATTATAAGGTGTACTAAATGAAGCAGATGTAAGGCAACACTCTGCTTTACTGTAAATGCAGGATCCTTTTTCATGTATTCCATATACATCCCCAGTTGTCCCTTATGCCCAGACCCCACATAAAGCTAGTTCATATTTTTGAAACTTGTATGCATCATCGGATATGCTAATACTAATTGTAACTTTTAAAACTCAACAAAAAATAAAATTCTAAGATAAGAACATGAGTTAGTCTATCACTAACTGAAGACAAAGCATTAGTATTCGAATGGCATCTAACTATTAAAGTGTACCTTATTGGTCTATGGTCCAGCAGGAGTTGAAATAAAAGGGAATATGTGGATATAACTTTAACACAAGATTCAGTATGCTTTCCTGCCTCCACTGTCACCAAACTTTTACTCTGGAGATGATCCCTTCCTTAAACACAAATGGCTAGACATGAGTCAGCTACTGTTTTGGTAAAGAAAAGGGTCAAAATAAAACCAAAAACCAAAGGCAACAGATTCATAATGATGAAATAAAAAAGTGTCCAGCCTTAGTGTAAGGCAGAAACATTCAACCACTTACTTTAAGAGTGAAGTTTCCTGCTTTGCTTCCCCTTTCCTTCAATGTTACAAATAATATGACTGGCAGGAACAGGTGAGGAGTGACCACAGCACCAGGGTAGGTCCTGACTCAAGACTACAAGGGACAAAAGATCACCGGCCATTTTGCACCTTCACTAGGGTCCATATGGAAACTGAGTTAGTGAGCAGTGACCACTTGTGGGTTTTTACTTCTTTTCTGATAGAGACAACTAATCAACAGCTTGCAACAGACTGTTGCGTGATGTACGGCAACACCCATTCTAACCAATTTCTGTGAACAAATCTCATTCAACAGCTCAGGAAACTACAGCAGTTGCCTACCACAGAAACCAGGAAGAGAGGTGGAGAACCTGGACACCTGTAGAAGTAATATGAAGCAGGTACCCCTCCAGCTTACCACGGAGGGAAACTGTATAATGGAGAACTCCCATTAATCACAATGAGAAAAGATCCTTTTCCGGTACAACTGTAAGAGTCAGAGAGAATTTAAACACAGCAAACTTGCCTTTGGAACTAAGATATGGGAAGGAGAACAATTTGGAAAAGGTACAAACGGGACATACTAGTTTGATCAAATTCTTTTTACTTGCATGTGGACATTTCCATAGAGGTCAATGATAGATGGTCTCGGTTCAGTGTTGACATGGAATGCTTCTTACACATATTGGTTACAAGTGCTATGAAGTTTAAAATGAAGACACACACAACTTTGTTTTTAAAAGCTTATGTCAGATGGAACTGGAGAATCCTATGCTAAGTGAAATAAGCCAGGCAGTGAAAGACAAATACCATATGATCTCATCCATAAGTGGAATCTAATCAACAAAACAAACAAGCAAACAAGGCAGAACCAGACACATGGAAATAGAGAACAAATAAACAGTGACCAGAGGGGAGGGGGGAGGGATAATGGGTGACAGAAGGGGAAGCATAAAGAACATGTATAAAGAACCCATGGACAAAGACAACAACGGAGGGGGGATTGAATGTGGGAAGTGGGGGGTGGGTGGGGTAAAAGGGAGTGGTAGTGGGAAATGGGAACAACTGTAACTGAACAATAAAAGAAAGCTTATGTTGTGAAACATATTATGTAAATTTTAATTGAATTTATTGGGGGTGACATTGGTTAATAAAATTACATAGGTTTCAATTGTATAATTCTATAACACATCATCTCTATATTGTATTGTGTGTTCATCACCCAAAGACATGTCTCTTTCCATCACCATTTATTCCCCCTTTATCCTCTTCTACCTCTGCTCACCCCCAGTTCCCTCTGGTAATCACCATACTGTTGTCTGTGTTTATGAGTTGTTTTTCTCTATGAGTTTTTTTTCTTAATCCCTTTACATTTTTTACCCAGCCTTGAAACCTCTTCTCTGACAGCTGAGTAAAATCACATGGCAATTGTCTTTCTTTGGCTTATTTCACTAGAATAATGCTCTTCAGGTTATCCATGCTGCTGAGTATTCCATTGTGTGGATGTACCACAGTGTTTTTATCCACTCATCTACTGATGGGCACTTGGGCTGCTTCCAAATCTTGGCTATTGTAAATAACACTGCAATGAGCACAGGGGTGCATATAGTCTTTCAAATGAATGTTTCAGGTTTCTTTATATAAATTCCCAGAAGTGCGATTGCTGGGTCACAAGGCGGTTCCATTTCTTATTTGATGAGGAAACTCCATACTGCTTTCCACAGTAGCTGCACCAGTCTGCATTCCCACCAACAGTGCACTGGGGTTTCCTTTTCTCCACAACCTCACCAACGCTGCTTGGATGTTGATTTATTGATGATAACCATTCTGACAGGTGTGAGGTGATATCTCATTGTGTCTTTAATTTGCATTTTTCTGATTAGTAATGTTGAGCATCTTTTCATATGTCTATTGGCCATCTGTCTGCCCTTTTTGGAGAAATTATATTATGTAAATCTTGATTTCTGAAATGTTCAAACTTTAAAAACCCTTAAGTTACATTTATATTTGATTAATACCTCAGTCAAAGATATTTAAAAAAAATAAGGAAAGGATATCATCCTATTCCTAACCCTTTCATAAACAGAAGGCATGATGTTTTTACTATTATTAATATTAGTTCATGTATCTTAACAATAGTCTATATGTAAATTACCTCAAAATATTTATATACACCATTGTAACAATATCTTATTGTTTCTTCTAAGAAATCAAAGCTCCTTAACTTATATTTGTTTCTTCAACTAGCATATTATGTAGAATCCAAGAAAGATATAAAGGAGACACTGAAGCCCAGAATAATTTGTGATTTATTCAGCCTCCCATGATTGTTTGTAAGTAGAAATATACCTGAATCCACCTCCTTCTCTCCATCTTCATCACCCCCACAGCAAGCCAATCTGCTTTCATCTTTCACTTGGACCAATATAATCAATTCATAACTGGTCCCTAATTCTTCACTTGCTTACCTCCAATTCATTTTATATGCTGCAATCAGGGATATTTTTTAAACAAATATATTATTTGAATAGATATTATTAGATATTATTTTATATTCATATAGATAATATTTTATACTTATATGGCACCTTCTTCAAGAACTTTAGATGCTTTATAGACATTACATCTAATTAATCCCCACAACAACCCCATGGGGGAGGTATTACTCCCATTTACAAAATAGGAAGACTGAAACAGAGGAGTTAAGTGACTTGCCCAAGGTCACACAATTAAATTCACTATAGCCTCAGACTCCCAGCTCCAAGTTCAATATTTCATGAGAGAATCTTTAATGAAAAGCGTCTTTAAAGAAAGTATCAAGAGTAGCATATTTTATAGCTGATTTTTTAAAACCCTAAATGTGTTCATATATTCTCTTTCTTAAAAGTTCAAAGATTTCTTACTCTCTAAGGGTAAAAAAAAAAAAAAAAGTTAACATGAGTAAAAGTGGCTGACTAATCTAGCCTCCACTGAGCTATTTCTGACCACTCTCCTCCAGGCTCACAGTGCTTCAGTAACTACGGGTTTCTTTTAAGAGGGCAACCCTTTGCCCACCTGACAGATTTTGCAGATGCTTTTCCTTTGGCTGAAATGTTGTTCCTGTAGCTGTAATTGGCTAATCTTTCACATTCTCCAGATCTCATCTTATCATACCTTCCTCAGGAGAAAGAAGCTTCTCTGACCCTCTAATTTAAAACAGTCATTCATCTTGCATTGTCTCATGGCAGTATCTTCCTTTTTTAATATAGGAGTTGGATTGTAACTTGTAGTTATGCCTTTACTTCTCTGATTATCTGTTATTGCTCTGTCACCTCACTCTACTTCATGAGCATTTCTAGTTGCTATGAATTGAATACCACATGCTTAGCAAGGACATGGTTTGTAGCAAACCAGCACACAATATTATCAATATTTGTGAGACAGTAAATAATTGAAGAGATGGATATGTGGATGAATGGACAGAGCCCAAGTCTAGTGTCCAATGACATAAACATGTTTAATAGTTAAGTGTATAAGGGCCATTGTTGGCTAGGCTTAAATCCTAGCTTTGTTATTTATTTTCTCTGTGAGACTGGACCATTGAAAAAATACTAAAGTCTTTTTTTCAATTTTTTTAAAGATATTATTTATTTATCTTTAGAGGGGAAGGGAAGGAGAGAGGGAGACAAATATCAATGTATGGTTGCCTTTCGTGCATCCCCTGCTGGGAACTGACCTGCAGCCCAGGCATGTGCCCTGACTGGGAAATGAACCTCGATCCTTTGGTTTGTAGGCCTGTGCTCAATCCACTGAGCTATACCAGCCAGAGCTCTTTTTTTCAATTTTATGTTTCAGTTTTACTATAACAGTAAATTTGAAATGATCTGTAGAATGAAAAACTTAGTGAAGAGGTAAAAGAGTGAGGAGAATATAGGGAAAACTAATGTGTTAATAGTTTATTGAAAGTGGTGAATGATCTAGTAGGTGTTTGGATAACCTTAGATTAAAAAGAATACTGCCTGAAAGGAGAGATCATATCACATGGACTATGAAAGAAGGAAGAAAGAACAGATAATAAAGAAACACAGAGCAGAAGAATAGGTCATGACTAATGCTTCCGGTTTTGCTGTTTCTTCTCCCATTGGAGCAAATACTTATTTTAGAACAAAACTTTCACAAATCGTATATTAATTTTAATCAAAATATTTCAGTAAAATAATCTTTCCCATTTTTAAGATCTTTATATATTTGTCCTCAATTATTATTCAAAGAAATTTTTAAAAAGTTTTGTAATATCATTTTCAGGTCAAATGGATAGAGAGTTGAATAAAAAAAGCCCAGGAGTTACACTGCAAGATGATATTAAAATTGCATATTTTGCCCTGGCAGGTGTGGCTCAGTGGATTGAGTGCTGGACTGTGAACCAAAGGGTTGCTGGTTTGATTTCCAGTCAGGGCACATGCCTGGGTTGCAGGCCAGGTCTCCAGCAGGGGGTGCTGCAGAGGCGACCACACATGGATGTTTCTCTACCTTTCTCCCTCCTTTGCCCTCTCTAAAAATAAATAAATAAAATCTTTTAAAAACTGCATATTTTAAAAATATCTGTTTGCCTCTGTCAAACTAGTGACAATGGATATTTTTCTTTATATCATTAAACATAATGACTTTCGATATAAAAATAGATAATATAAATATGATTTTGTTGAGTGGCTTGCAACAGTTCATATATTCCAAGATTCAACTGTAACACATAATCTAGTTTATTTGAACCATAGCAATTTTCTGTTAATAATTAATGTAACAGATAACAATTAAAGCTACTTTCAGTTCTTGGGATTGGTGCTTTAACACAGTAAAACAAAACAAAATAAAAGAAGCAAATGGGGGAAAATTTTGAAGCCTAAAAATGCTCTGCAACAAGAAGATGCTAATAGATAATAAATCATACAAGCTGACTCTCCTAACTAACTTATGCTAAACTGGCTTTACCTTAAAAGTCCCGAGGAGCAGGAGGGACAAAACACGCATGGGTGCCCCCCAAGACGCAGGGCGAATTCACCTTCGCATCCTTGGTGGCACATGGGGACCTTGGGCATTACTGGTGCCTCTGCTCCAGCTTCATTCCGGAGTGAGTCCTCAGTGTTAGCAGCCCAGTTGAGCTCATTAAACTCAAGTTTAAAATATTTTTGAATTTATTTTAGGGGAGGTTAGGAGAAAGAGAGGGAGAGAAACATTGATCAGCTGCCCCTCGTCTGCAGGCCAGTGGGGACCAAACCTATAACCCAGGCATATGCCCTGGGGAATCGAACCAGCAACTTTGGCTGTGTGGGATGATGCCCAACCAACTGAGCCACACTGCTCAGGGTTAAACTCAAGCTTAAACCCAGGAGAAACACAATTCTTATTCCGCTTCTCTGGGAGACAACTTCTGTCTAAGCTTCCATGTTTTACTATCCGATCACGCAGAAAATTATAAAAAGAAATGGAGACAGGCAGCCCAAACAACAGGCCTCTGTGACTGCTGGGGGTCATTTTTATCGTATAAGCTTATTATGTTCTGGAATTAAACTCTGAGAATTAATTTTTTAAATCAAAATAAATCTGAATTTGTCGCTTTCTAGCCCTTAAAACGATAGAAGTTCCAACATCTCAGGGCATTTGAGCTCTGCGAGTACTAATCAAAAGAAATGGTGATTTCCTTATTTTTAAGATAAACCAAGCATCTAACAAGCCCTAACTGAAACCAACCATTCTCAGATTAAGCATTCTTTTCCAGCTTACTCTGCCCAGCTGCTATTTAAACACTTCCGAAAATACGTAGGAAAATAAATGCGCGATGCGTCATTTTGCGTGGTTACTGGATTACAAACCCCCTCAAGGGCAGACTCCATACCTTCAAATTTACCTTCTCTCCTATAATGGTGCTTCACATGCGGGAAATACTCAGCTAAATACCTCTTGCATACATTTATAACATAAAAGAATTCAACCTTTTAAAATTTCATCATTATATTTAAAATAAAGCAGCAAAGTAGATATAGAGGACAAATAAGATCCAAGAGATCAATTTGGCTTTACAAAGATTAATGTTACTCTCTGATTTTATAAGTAACCTCATTAATAACTATTATTGGGACTTTACCGATGACATGACCCTGGTCTTGGTACTATGGATTAAACACTCGTTATTTCCACGCACTCTATTGAGACAGGACTGACCGCATCTTCCCAGATGAGCCCCACACTTGCATATTCCTGGGAACAGTATGAATAATTTACAACTGTTAGCGTTGAAAAGCACAGTTGATGTGGTAGCATTTGTTATAAACCATACTCATTTGAAGCAGTAATTGTTCTGCTACCAGGGCACAACCCTTTATCACATCCCTTAAACAGTTTTTTTATGAAGATGGAACTTTAATTTTTCAGTAGCTACCAAGTGCAATGCTTGAGTACCTTTCCTCATTTGTTTTTCATCATGAATCACTACCCAGAGGCGATCATTAGCTAATTTGCTGATTTATGGTTGCAGTTTATGAGCGTTAAACAATGCTAAACCATTTTTGTTTCTTCCTCACTGCACTGGCAGATGAAGAATGTCTGTCTTTCATATTGTTAGCTGTGTAAAGAAAATGCACCTCACCCTATGTGTTCCTGGCTTCTAGGACATCTGAAATTGCTGCCTTATTACTTTCCTGCTGGATCTTAACTGAAAGTAATGTTTACCTAGCTGCCTACTCTGATGGCTGCTAAGGTTTTTTGTGCTGCCACCTATGACAAAACAAGGTCAGAACACCAGTTTAGCATGGGAATCTAATAGCTATTACTTATGCAGTCTTCTACTGACATACATATTGAAGAGCAAAATTGGTTACTGCTGGGTAGGCTGCCAGGACCTGACATCCCAGCTGTGTGAGACATGTTTTCATTATTCAATGAGACACAAACATTCACATTCAAAACTTGTTTTGAATAATGACAGCCTATATTATTTTTGTATGTGTGACCCAAATCTCACAGAAAAGAGGGAAAGGATTTCGAATGCATCCTAGGACTGACCCGGTGGCTCTTTTACATGTCTAAAGAGCTAAAAAGACCACAGTGTGAAGCAACATTAATCATGCTTCTACATTTTCAGACAAAATACATATATTGGACAGACAATAACAAGTGCTGGCGAGGATTTGGAGTCATTAAAACTCTCAGACATTGCTGGTTGGAGCAGAAAATGGTGTAGCTGCTTTGGAGAACAGTCTGGCAGCTCCTCAGAGTTAAACACGGTTATATGACCCCACAATTCCACTCCCAGGTATATACCCAGAGAATGGAAATCATAGATCCACACAAGAACTTGTACACAATATTTTATAACAGCATCATTCATTATAGCCAGAAAGTGAAAAAAAAAAAAAAAACAAACCATCAACCAATGAACAGATAAACACTCTGTAGTATATCCATATAATGGAATATTGTTCAGCCATAAACAGGAATAAAGTACTAATATGTGCTACTACATGGACAGACCTTGAAAACACTAAGCTAAGAGAAAGAAGCCAAACACAAAAGGCCACAGGTTCCATTCTGTGATTCCATCTGTATGAGATGTCTGGCATAAGCAAATCTGTTTCCATCCAGAGACAGAAAATAGGCAAGTGTTGCCAGGGGCTGGAGAGAGAGTAGAAGGGGGAGTGATTGACTGAGAGTGGCCATAGACTTTTTATTTTGGAATGATAAGAACTTCTGGAATTAGACTGTGGTGTTGGTTGCTTAACTGTGAATATACTAAACACCACCGAATTTATACTTTAAAAGGACAAATGGTATATGAATTATATCTAAAAAATGCATGTTATTGTTGATGTCTTCATGTGATATGCATCTTCATGGCAGTCATTGTTAGACCGGCATTTTCGCACATGCTTATAGAAAGCTTATTTGGATTAATTTCTTTGAAAAAGCATTTCAATTATAATAGTCACAAGTCTACATTTTTATGAAAAAGTCCAGGACTTAGTTTTCAAAATATGCTTGTTAATGTAATTAATTATCTTTTGATCTATCTTATTTGATATTTTTCACCTCTCTTTTTATTGAATGAACCCTTAATTTCCTTTTTTTTGAATTCCTTTACGGTGCTTAATGTGGCAATCTTTTCTCTTTCTGATATGGAGAATTACATCATTGTTAATATTCACACTAGTTCAAAATCTGAGCTGTTTTTAAATGCATTCTATTACCTTTGGAGAGGGGGATGGGAAGGACGATCATGCTGTTTCGACTTTGTGCATCTGTTTCTAGAAGTCTAATGGAAATAGAATTCTATCTCTTAGCCAAAGAATATGCATTACAAATACCTGAAATTATCATATTTCTCAAAATCTACTATGTGACTTTAGATGTTTCTTTACCTTTCATTGAGACTATAAAAATGATAAAGAAGGTAGAGGGGTTAGCCAAAGAACATATATGTGTAACTTGTGGACACAGACAACAGTGTGGTCATGACCAGAGGGGAGGAGGGGTGCAGGCTGGCAGAAGCAGAGTAAAAAGGAGGAGAAAACAGGGACATCTGCGATAGTATCAAAAATAAACAGAAAGGAAAAATAAATCCTAACATTTTCCTGGGGGTGGTGGGGGGGTCTTTTCACTGTAACCACCCAATCTTTGCCCCTATCTCTAGCCCCATCTCTAATTTCTTCTACACATTTAATTTTCACCAAAGCACATGCTGCTAGTATTCCTCTCTTTCAAAACCTTCAATAAATATCACTTTCCTATTGATCTTAGTATCATCTTCAGCATAGTATTTTGGCTTTTCTTCCCATTTTATATTAATTTCTGTGTGTACCTTATACCCTAGCCAAAGAGATCCCTTCCTATTTCCTATTTTCTCATATATTCCTGCCATGATCCTGATAATATCCCACTGTCTGGAATAACTACATTTCACTTTCTGCTATTGACATTCCATACAATTCTTCAGGCTTATGTCAATAACAGGTAACATGGAAATCTTATTAAATCAGGAACTTTGTTGCTCCCTAGTTTAACCCCAGTGAGCAGAACAGTGCCTGGCATGAAGTAAAAATTCAAGCAATAAATAAGCAAATAAGTTAAAATTAGTTTATAATTAAATGAAGGCACCAATAGCTTCTATATATCCTTATTGATACCACAATTCTCTCTCCTACTTCTAAAATCATATAAAACTCATTTTCATTGTATTTAACATCCTGCTATCCAGCTGAGTATCTTTATATCTTGATCGTGTCCTATTCATTTCTTATCTCCAGAACTTTATTATATCTCACCTTGAACTTAGACCTTGTAGAGTCAATATTGGCTGAATTAAATTAATCAACATAGCTCAATATCCCCAATTTGGAAACTGTATTTGCTTTGCATTTTTTTCCAATACAGGCTGGTTTACATAAATATTACATGATTAGAAAGAGAAAAACTTTATTCAATAATGAACAAAGTGAACTCTCATAATTTTTGATTTTTTAGTTTTTACTTAAAATGATATATGCTGTAATACATTTTGTCTGGAAATTTTGGATTTTTACAAAATATGTCTTACAAATGTATGTGATTGATGTATGAGCTCACTCAAAGAAAAACCATTTGAAAGTTTGGGGCTTTTGAAGGCAAACAGGTATCATATATGAATTTTCCTATTTCAACAGTAGTCTAATGGCAGAGGAATCACCTCCCAATTCTGATTCACCTTTGAGATCAGAGTTGATGCCAATGGAATTTTAGAACATTTCTCACTAACTGCTACCAGGAGATGTGATGGGGCAGATATGGAGGGACTCACTTTGAGAAAGCTCTTTATCCATCATTCTTTCAAAGGAACAGTAGTATTTCAAAAAAGCTATGCATCTCTCATTTCCTTACTATTACTGTAATTAATTGTAGGCAAGGGTAATGTAGACCAAATTATAGACTACTGATTGAATTACATTCTGCATAGACAATACTTTATATGTCAGTTTATAAGTGAATTTCTCACCTAATATAACAGGAAAATCTCACCTAATATAATAGGAAATAAGTTGTTACCCTTATTTATCCTGAAGTGGCTATAATTTCCATAGAATGAGTCATACAACAAATGTGTTCCTTCTCGATTGGTTACACAGTGCATGGCTGGTATCTAACTGTTGGTTAATGAGGTCAGAAAAGTCTGACCTGAGCTGGGTTTTGCTCTTTTGGAAATACTTCCATAGTCAAATATATTTTCATCTGAGAAATTAGAGTTGAAACTTAGAAATACTAATTTAGTAATATTTTTAAATAGTTTAATAGTGAATTATTTGCAAACACAATTTTTTCTTTATCCACTAAGAAGTCCTATAATAATTACAGAGATTTGAAATTCAATTCTCCAAACTAGAAGACATTTCTTGTAGGCTTTCATAATTGTGTAATGTAAGGACTCCAAAATTAAGCACTGCAGAATCTGCTGGTTCTAAAAATATAAGATGGAGCCCTTGCTAAAAAGAAAAATAGGCTGCATAAGATAGGAGATTATTGGGTGATTTATTGCATGAAACAGTAAAACATTTTAGAAATTATATTTACAATCATTTTTCCTTCAATGTCTTTTAAAAATAGGAAAAAGGTTATTTTGTTTTTATAAAAGAGTAGTTATGGCAATTCATTTATGATTGGCTTTTAGTGTCATAATGACAGAGGGTAAACAAATTATAATTATCACATTTCTCCCAAGAAACACAGCTTGGTTTCAAACATTTACTGAATAAAGATTTAATTTATATAAAGTGTATTAAGGTCATTTAATACAAATCACAAAAATTTACCTAGATGAGGAAAGTGGTTCTAATTTTATGCTCTACTTTATAAGGTTATACAATGGTTTTCCCAGTGTTTACCTTCCAGAGCGCAAGGACAAATACACATTAAAAATTAGAGGCTCAATTAGCCCTGCTGATAAAACGGGAAGAGATTTATCTCCCCCTCCTTTATTTCAAAGCATGTACTTTAGAAAATTTGTGATAAGTACTTTCTCTTTTCTTTGAAATATATGTATAGAAAACCAGAAAGCCTTTTGTCGGCTTTATGACCCAGGAATACTTTCTTACTCAGGAACCTGAGAGCCACCCTTATAAATGAATATATGTCAACAATGTTTTATGACTCTGTCCAGGCACTAAATTATTTCTGTTGAAAATTATCTGTTGTTGAAATTATTAATTTCAAAGGCTATATAATATTCCATTAAGTTTATGACTTCATTCAGTAATTAAGCATTATAAATAATATATAGTAACATTTTTATATATTTGATTAAGCTCCTTTTGGATCTTTTGAGATTCTGCAATCAAATGCTGTCATATTTATGACAACTAATATATATCCAATCCATATTTTAAACATCTACTGGGCCAATGTAATGCTGCTCCAACCATGTATACCAATTTCACTAAAACCTTGTGGTAATTGAGTATTATACTTTTAGAAAAGTACTTTAATTGTAAAGAGTGCTTCATTTATTTTTAATTACATATGTATGATTTTTAGAGATGTTCTAACTTCTCTTGGATGCTATAAATGCATTTTCTTTTGAGTATATTGTTTTTTTCACTACTTATCTGATCCTCTATTAAGGTTTTCAGTTCAATTACTTGTAAAGTCTCTTATTAAACTGTAATATTAACAATTCCATGTCAAAAAATAAAATGTAAAAATCAAGGGAGATAACACCCCATCTCCCAGTTCCTGTGGGCACATAGGAGCCAACTTTGTGGGCCCTTTGCTCCAAGTTGCAAAGCTATCTCCAATCATAAAATAGGAAAAGTTTTATTGCTGCCACCCTCCTGAAGAAAACCAATTAGCTAACACAGATGATAACCCTAATTACCGGATAAAGTCAGGATGAACTCTGTGTGATGAATTGTGCTGCCAAGTTCTCTTACTTGAGAACAAGTTATTCTTTATCTTGAAAACATGTATGCAATGGGTTGCATCTTCCAGGCTATAAAAAGAGTGAGATTTTTCTTTGTCTTTGCAATGTCTTTGTGGATTGCTGGTGATATTCAGAACATTCTAGTTTAATGCTTATTCAACAACAAAATTGTTTTTCTACCACATTTGTGGAAAATATGTCTGGATTGGGAGATTTTGTGTGTGTGTGCGTGTGTGTGTGTGTGTATTTACTAAAGTGGGGGTGCAAAGACCCAAGATGACCAAGCAGTAGGTGGAAGTTGCACAAACCTCCTTTCAGCACAAAACTGGAACTATAACTAAATTATAGAAAAATTGTCCTGAATAACCAACTGAACACTAGCTTGAGAGAAGACTTATAACCACAGACAACGGAAGAAGACATATCACCAAAACAGAGACAGGTGCAGGGTGCAGAGGAGGTGCGAGAAGGCTGGCTGGGCTCCCATGGACAGCAGCTGGTTGTAGAGGGATATTTCAGTAGCTGGGGAAGTGTGAGAAGTGTGAAGTCTAAACCCCAAGCTGGGATTCCCAGCCTACAGCACCAAAACTGGGAAAGGAACCCAGATAACATATGGCTGTGAAAATCAGTGGGGTTTCCAGCCACCAGGGAGAGATGGCTAGAGATGGAGAGTCTCAAAGGGCAGCACATGAATTTTCATTTGCAGCCACTTATCCTGTGTTCTGGCAGAGGGAGGGCAGAATGGACTGGAAACAAGTCAGGAAAGTCTGGGGCTGGTGGCTGTGGGGAGAGAACTGAAGGAACATCTGCTAGGATCCCTGTACTGAGTCATTCCCTATTTTGCAGATGCCATCTTTCTCAGGCAGAGCACTCTCCTCCAAGTGGCATCCACCTAAGGGGAACCAATAGCCCCACCCACAGGAATCACTCTTGCCCTATCTTGTGGTGCTTAAGCCAGGCTGCTGAGGATTACAGCTGTAAGACTTTCACTCTCTAAGCCTAAGCAGAAAGCCTGCAGGCAGAGGCAGATCTCTGGGAGCTCTGGGAGGACTTTAGCTGACTCTCCTCTGGGTCTGGTGCAGATAAAAGCTGTGCTTTGGGCACAGCCTGGTTCTTTCTGAACACACCCAGGCCCACCAGAGAGACACGAGCAATGGATTGCTGATAGTTCCAAACAGGTTGCCTAGGGCTAGTCACAGGCAGGGTTTGACATAAATATGCACCAGAGTCTTTATAGATCTACCTAATACATAGAAACAAATACAAAGCAGCAGCAAAAATGGTAAGACAAAGAAACAGACCCCAAGTGAAAGAATAAACAAATTTTCCAGAGGAAGAACTAGATCAAATGGAAGCAAGCAATTTATCAGATATACAGTTTAGAGTAATGGTTATAAGAATACTAGCTGGCATGAAAAAATACACAGAAACCATAAAAAGGACAAGTTGAAACTAAGAATACAATGTCTGAAATATATAATATACTTTAAGGAATAAACGATAGGTTAGGTGAAGCAGAGGATTGAATCACTGATTTGGAAGACAAGGTAGAATAAAAACACCCAGGTAGAGCAGCAAAAAGAAAAAAAAAACATTTAAGAAGATTAGGAGAGCAAGTGAACAACATGAAGCAGAACAACATCTGCACTATGGGCACACCATGAGGAGAAGAGAGCAAGCGAGGAATTGACAACCTATTTGGGAAGCAATAATGACCAAAACTTCCCAAATGCTGTGAAGGAAAAAGACACAAGTCTGGGAAGCTCAGAAAGTTCCAAACCAGTTGGACCTATAGAGGCCTACACTGACACTCATCTAATTAAAATGACAAGGCTTAAAGACAAGGAGAGAATCCTAAAAGCTACAAAAGAAAAGCAGGTGGTTACACACAGGGAGCATCAATTAGACTGTCACCTGATCCTCAACAGGAACATTTCAGGCCAGAAGGCAATGGAGAGAAATATACAAGGTGATAAAAAGCAAAAACCTATAACCAAGGCTATACCTTTATTCAGCAAGGCTATCATTTATATTGAACAGGAAATAAGTAGCTTCCCAGACAAGAAAAAGCTAAAGGAATTTGTTAATACCAAATCAGTGTTGCAACAAATGTTAAAGGGATTGCTTTAAGAAGAACAGAGAAAAAGAAAAAAAGACAGAAAAATAGTCTAACAATAAAATGTCACTACATACGTATCTATCAATAACATTAATTATAAATGATTTAAATGCTCCAAACAAAACACATAGGATAGCTGAATGGGTAAGAAAACAAGACCCATATATTTGCTGCCTCCAAGAGACACACCTCAGATCAAAAGATACACATGGACTAAAAGTAAAGGAATGGAAAAAAGATACTTCATGAAAATGGAAAGGAAGAAAATGCTGGGATAGCATACTTATATCTGACAAAATAGACTTTAAAACCAAGGCTATAGTGAAAGACACAGAAGGAAAGTACATGATAAAGGGAACAATCCAACAAGAGGATATAACCCTAGTAAACACGTACACATCCAACATAGGAACACCTGAAATGGTTAAGCAAATCCAGATGGACATAAAAGGAGAGATCGACAGAAATGCTATCATAGTTGGGGATTTGAACAACCCTTTGACTTCAATGGATAAATCTTCCAGAAAGAAAATCAACAAGGAGACAGCAGTCTGAAGTGACACACTAGATCAAATAAATTTAATTGATATCTTCAGAGAATTTCACCCCAAAGAAGCAGAATATACATATTTTTCCAATTCTTCATGGAACGTTTTCTAGTATAGGTCATGTTGGGACATAAAACAAGTCTCAATAAATTTAAGAAGACTGAAATCATATCAAGCATCTTCTATGACATGATGCTGTTAAACTAGAAATCAATCACAATAACACTGAAAAGCACACAAAAACATGGAAGCTAAATAACATAGCATTAAGCAATGAATGGGTCAACAGTGAGATCAAGAAAGAAATAAAAATATTTCTTGAAACAAATGAAAATCAGGACACCACAATCCAAAATATGTGGGACACTGGGAAAGCAATCCTAAGAGAAAAATTCATAGCATTACAGGCCTATCTCAAAAATGAAGAGAAATCTCAAATAAATAATCTAACTTTACACCTAAAAGAATTTGAAAAATAATAAAAAACAAAGCCCCAGTGAGTAGAAGGAGGGAAATAATAATGATCAGAGCAGAAATAAAACAAATAGAATCTAAAAAAATGATATAAAAAATCAAGGAATTCAAGAACATGTTCTCTGAGAAGATAAACAACTTTGACAAGACTTTAACTAGAATCATCAAGGAAAAAAAGAGAAGACCTAAATATATAAAACCAAAAATGAAAAAGGAGAAATAACAACTGACACCACAGAAATACAAGGGAAAATAAGAATATATTATTAAAATCCATATGCCAACCAACTGGACAACCTGGAGAAAATGGATAAATTCACTGAAACATACAATCTTCCAAATCTAACTCAGGAAAAATCAGAGAATCTGAATAAATAGATTTCACCTAGTGAAACTGCAGCAGTAATAAAAAACACCAAACAACAAACACCCTGGACCAGATGCCTTCAGAAGTGAATTTCACTAAATATTCTGAGAAGAAATAACACTTCTTTTCAATCTATTTCAAAAAATTAAGAGGAGGGATGGCTCCCAAGCACATTTTATGAAGCTAGCATTATCCTAATTCCAAAAGCTGACAAAAACATTAAGAAGAAAGAAAATCATAGGCCAACATCCCTGATGAATATAGACACTAAAGTCCTCAATGAAATATTATCAATGCATCAAAGAGACCACATATCATGATGGAGTGGGGTTATTCTGGGAATGCAAGGTTGGTACATTTGCAAATCAATCAATGTGATTCTCCACATAAACAAAATGAAGAATGAAAACAATATAATCATATCAATAGACAGAGAAAAAGCATTTGATAAAATCTAGCATTCATTAATGATAAAGACTCTTAGCAAAGTGGTAATAGAGGGAACATATCTAAACATAACTAAGGCCATACATGAACACCCACTGCCAGTATCTACTCTAAGGGAAAAAACTACAAGCCTTCCCCTTAAGATCAGGGGCGAGACAGGGATGTCTGCTTTCATTTCTCTTATTTAACATAGGACTAGAAGTCCTAGTCACAGCAATCAGACAAGAAGAAGAATTAAAAGGCATCCAAATTGGAAAGAAAGAAGCAAAACTGTATTTGTAGATGACATGATCCTGTACATGTAAGATTCCACCAAAAAACAACTGAAACTGATAAATGACTTCAGCAAATTAGCAGGATAGAAAATTAATATCCCAAATCAGTTGACAAAAATGCACTAACTGAAAGGCAAATTAAGAAAAAAATTCCATTCACAATTGCTTCCAAAAGAATAGAATACCTAACTAAGTAGGCAGAAGACCTGCACACAGATAATTATAAGACACTGAGGAAAGAAATTGAAGAAGATACAAATAAGTAGAAGCACATACCATGTTCATGGATAGGAAGAATTAACATCATTAAATGTCAATATTACCCAAAACAATCTAAAGATTCAACATAATTCCTATCAAGATTCCAATGATATATGTCACAGAACTAGTACTAATACTTCGAAAAATATATGGAACCACAAAAGGCCCAACATAGTAACAGTGATCCTGAGAGAGAAGAACCAAGTTAGAGGAATCTCACTACCTAATATCAAACTATATCATAAGGCGATAGCAATCAATGCAGCATGGCATAAAAACAGACACAGAGATCAATGGAACAGTAAAGAGAGCCCAGAAATAAACCCACACCTTTATAGTCAATTAATATTTGAGAGACAAAGCAAGCACATACAATGAGCTGAAGATATATATTCAATAAATGGTGTTGGGAAAATTGGATGGAGAATGCACACACACAAAAAATGAAACTAGACCACCTTCTTATACCGCACACAAGAATAAACTCATATTTGATTAAAGACCTAAATGTTAAGCCCCAAACCCTAAAAATCATACAACATAGACAGCAAAATCTGACATTGCTTGTAGCAATATTTTATCAGATATATCCTCCCAGGCAAGGGAAACAAAAGAAAAAAAAAATGGGACTACATCAAACTAAAAAGGTTTTACAGAGCAAAGGAAAACATCAACAAAATAAAAAGACAACCCACAAGAATGGGAGAACATATTTGCTGATATATCTGATAAGGGGTTAATAATAATAAAAATGTATAAGGAACTTATAAAACTCAACATCAAAAAACACAGACAATCAAATTAAAAAATGGGCAAAGGACCTGCCTAGTTAGAGGACATGCAGATGGCCAATAGATATATGAAAAGATGCCCAACATCACTAATCACCAGAGAAATGCAAATTAAAACCACAGTGAGATCTCATCTCACACTTGTCAGAATGGCTATCATCAATAAATCAACAAACAACAAATGCTGGCAAGGGTGTGGAAAAAGGGGAACCCTTTTGCACTGTTGGTGGGAATGCAGTTTGGTGCAGCCACTGTGGAAAGCACTACAGAGAAAACTCAAAAATTTAAAAATGGAACTGCTTTCTGACCCAGCGATCCCACTTCTGGGAACATATCTGAAGGAACTGAAAACACTGGTTTGAAAGGACATAAGCACCCCTATGTTAATTGCAGCATATGTACAATCAGATGGAAGTAGCCCAAGTGTCTATCAGTAGACCAGTGGATAAAGCAACTATGGTACATATGCACCATGAAATATTACTAGGCCATAAAAAAGAAGAAAATTTTACCCTTTAAAACAGTATGGATGGACCAGGAGAACATTATGCGAAGTGAAATAAGGCAGTTAGAGGAAGACAAATATCATATGGTTTCATTGATACGTTGAATCTAATGAACAAATGGAACCAATAAGCAAAATAGAGACAAATTCATAGAGAGCAGGATGGCAGCTAAGGGGGTGTTGTGGGTGGAAGGATTGAGCAAAAAGGCAAAAGGACTCATGGACATGGACAACAGTGTGGTGACTGCAGGCAGGAGGGGAGTATAAGGAGATAAATGGTAATGGAAAAATACAATAAAAAGAATGAATAAAAATAAATAAATGTTTATCCAAAATTTAAATCATTAACCTACATAGCTATGTTATTTCAGAGTAAAAAATGCAACCAATTAATTATACATTACTTATATATACTTATATATTACTTATTAATTATATAATAAGTTAGAATATATTTGATAAGCACTTTAAAAATGATTGCTTGTGTTTACTGTTATAAAATGTTTCAATTGTTGCTGAGGGATCACCGCCCTTCCATATTTGGTATGTGTTAGGTATTTTGCATTTCTCTTCTTCCTGGTATTTGGTAGCCTCTAACCTTGTAGCCAACCATCTCTTACCATACTGGCTCCTAAAATTCAGTTTGTTAAGCAATTGCATGAATATGATTATGTGTCAGGCTATATACTGAGACTGTGAGTACAAGACAAGGCCATGGTCATGGGGAAGTATTCTCAGAAACCTGCCTTTTAAAGGAGTCTTTCAATTCTGATGCTAGTGATCTATAGCCCACACTTTATGAAAACTCCATTTATAACCTGCCTTTTTTCTTTCTACATTCAAACTCTAAAACCTAAGATATCTATAGAAAATTGCTTAATATATATGCAAGTAAACAAATAGGTCACAATGTTATATGCACAATATTAACATGCATAAATCTTCCCATCTAGAAAAGAAGAAAGAAGGAAGTGCAACAAAAATTATACACTGAGAGAGATGGTGGGATATTTTCTTCCTATTGAATTCCAGAGTTTCATAAATCCTATTTGTTCTTCAATGTACAGTAGCTCATGTCATCTCTTTAAGGAATTTCCCTGATCACCAAAACCTGAAATCCTTGGCAACCTCGGAGTCCAACTGTAACTCATTCTTACCTCTTTTATTGTGCTTATTACAACGCATTGCACAGTTTTATTACCCTTTTATTCTGTAAACTACTTGAACACTGGATACATTTCCCATTTATATTTTCAATTCTTTGAGTAGAAAAGCTGATATATAGTGTATAAATGCAAATAGTTAAATAAATGTATTTTCACATAAACTTGAATTCAAGCCTTTGTTACCAGAAAATTAATGAAATCATGAAGCAAAGCAAAAGGCTGGGCATCACCATCTTTAATTATCCCACAGGAGCTACAGCTATCCAAGGATTGCTTGGGGATGAATTTGGTTCATCTCACTGTTTATTTTTCATTAAAGGTCCCAGACTTTGCTTACTAATTTTCAGATTTAGTCCAGTAGTGGTGCAAATAATTTCTGGTGGAAGAGATAACTGTAAAGATCGATGGCCTGTCAGAAACTAACTGGTCTGTGCCCAATTAATCAGTTTGTATACGATCTTAACATTTCCTTGTTAAATTGCCTATAAATACCCTAACTTCTTAAATGCACTTTGACCTGGTCATAATATCATTGCTTCACTCACTAATTAGTGAGTTAAATAGGATTGTTGACACAGATTTCTGTAATATTTGCCTACAAGTAATGATTTTACTGCTTTGAAATTTGAACTTCAATAGTAATACTTCATCAAAAGAAATTTTTAAGAATCACTTAGAGGTTGCTTACAAGTTAATAAAAGTCATGCTATTTTGTAACACTGCCCTTATAAAAATAATCTACAAAGTATGTAAACTTAAGTTTTATTAAATCTCTTTAATGAGTTCTAAAATAGAGAATTTAGCATCCTGTTTTGGGGGGAATTATCAATAATGGCTTTATTTTAATCATTAACTTGCTAAGTCTAAGAAAATATATCTGTCCTTAGTACTGACTTTGGTTTTCAATGCCCTGACAAGTAATAATGTCCCTCGAGAAATGAGGTGTTTGGTTTTTTTTGTTTTTTTTTTAACTAAACCTTTCCTAAAGACACAGAAGAAACTTTCAATGATACTCATAAAATGCTATTAATATGAATCATAGACCATGATTAAGCCTTGTTAGAATTCTATAGTGGAGGAAGGTCTCTTAAGATCTTCCTTGTGCTTAAAGGTTTATTAAAACTTATTTTAACCTCAGGCTGAAAACAGAAAATAGCTTCACAGCAGTTGTGGGAGGACCCAGGGCTCCCTGACTGGGGTGGAAGTACCAATAGCCAGGGACCCCCATTCAAATGGAAATGAACTTACTAGCATCTCAGCTCATATAGTCTCTCTAGACTTTGAAAGATGAAAGTTTCCAAATATGAATACTTTCTAAAATCAAAGCTCTTCAGTATAATAGGAGATAAGGCTTTGTCACCCAGAAACTTGGGCCAAATCCAGGACTTGACACTTATTCACTCTCCATCTTTGGATAACTTTCCAGAGCCTTCATCTTCTGTCAGGTAGAATTGTTACAGTTGACAGTCAGGGAGCACCAGGGTGTCTCCCGCATGAGCCAAGACGGTGCAGGGGGAGTTTCTTACATGGGGCACACCAAAGCTAGAAGGATGAATGATAGTGCCCGGGTGCACCGAAAGCTAACCACATAATTGGATAGATAAAATGCCCTCCCCTCCCTACCCTATGAGAACTGTGGGCCTGGGCAGAAAGCGGGGATGGTCTTTGTGTTGAGAATCCATTTTTCTCCCAGGTCATGCACCTGAATAAATCTCTTTCCTGTTGCATGAGCACCTGTCTCACAAATTTGGCTTTCATTGTGACAGGCAGCTGAAACTGTGTTACAGTTACAGAAAGAAGATGGATACATTCATTTTAATGGATCCCCTGGGAAGATAAAGTGAGAAAACTAATACAAATATAACTTGTCTAAAATCTGGTACCCACAGGTCAGACTTCCAATACAGATTAGGTATTTTTTAACACCTGCTTTTTGACCAGCCTTAAGTCATTATTATTACATTTTTCCTAAGTGCGTATACGTGGTATTTGAAGGCAAATAGTCATTTTATTGTATCATTGGAAAATACATTTGTATTCATTATGAATACATAATTAGCAAGAAGACAATTACTCTTAAAAATTAGCCAACACAGCTTGAAGCTTTCTGTTAATATTTCCACTTTATCTAGTCAGGTGATGATGACTTAGTATCAAAGAGGCTATTCAAAACAATTTACTTATAATTTTTACCAATCATACTTCTAAAAAGGAATGTTAGGCATCTGGGCTCTGAAAAGTTCATAATCAATCATAAAATCATCAGAGTCATTTGACACAAAATTTATTTAAGTCATACATAGATCTTTTCTGTTAAAATTGAATTATTGTATTTTCAGACACTGGTTTGACCCCAAATTGTCAGCTACCTAGCACAGAGCCCCTGTCAATCTAACACAGACAATTGCTGAGTAGAGCCTGCAGCCATGGGCTCCATGGAGTGGGGCTAAGAGATCCCAGGACAACAGGGATACTTAGAGCATTCACCCACTCTCCCACCGCTACTCACATTATTGTTGTCACAAGCCACTGTAACCAGAGATTTTGTTATATCCTACGGACCTATTCTTATTGGAGAAGGTTGTAAATAATTTGTCAAACAATGAGGTCATGCACCTTGAATGGCTCTCTAACCTCGAACCCTGACAACACGGCTGAGCTCCTCAGAGCTCCTGTCCTAGACTGTTCCTCATTTCCATTGGTTCTCTAATCCACTCTACCCTCTGTGGTGCTGTTAGCATTCTATCCCCAAATAAGTATGATTATTTTACTACCTTGCCTAAAAAACCTCTTGTAGAAAACAGAGCAAAATAATACACTCTACTTGCTTTAATGCAATGCAAATCCTGCCTTGTGGCATTTGCATATTGCTCTGGGCTGAATTGTGTCTCTACAAAATGCATTTGCTGAAGTCCTTCCTTGGTCCAGTATCTCACAATGTGACTGTATGTGCAGATAGGGCCATTAAAGGGGTAATTAAAGTGAAATGATGTCGTATGCATGGCTCTAATCTCATATGACTGGTGCTCTTATAAGAAAAGGACATCAGGACCCAGACAACACCCAGACTGAGTGAAGGACGACCCATAGAGGACACAACTAGAAGGTAGCCTTTTTCAAGCCAAGGGGAGAGGTTTCAGGGAAACCAAACATGAGGAAGCCTCAGTGTTGGACCTCGAACATCTGGAACTGTGAGAAAGTAAGTTTCTGTTTTATAAGCCCCCCAGTCTGTGGAATTTCATTAGGGCAGCCCCAGCAAATGAATATGTATATATTAGACAAAGAAACATTCACTAAGTTTTATTATGCCTTACGTACTACTTCTTCAGTGAATTATAATGCAGTATGTCTTTGAAGGACAGGCAAAAGATACTAAGATGCTATTTATTAAAAAGAAACTAAAATTAGTGTATAATTATAAGAAAATGTCCATTTCAGTAGTAATCAAAAAATGTAAACTAGAATGACATTGACTTTTATCACCTCCCAAATATACTTTCCTTTTAATTATTTCTGACCATGCTCTGAGATTAAAGCAGAAGGTCATATCCATTACTTGTGGCGGTCTTATATGCTAGAACCTTTATGGAAAGTAATTAGGAAAATTTCATGCAGAGAATTAACAATAACATAAAATAGATTGTGGCCCTGGAATCCCACTTCTCTTAAATGATTTATGGAGGTAAACTCCAAAATTGAGTGTGTCTGCGTGTGTGTATGTCTGGGGCTATGTTTACTTTTCTTTATTGAATTATTATTCATAATGAAAAATTAAAAGCCACCTGCCAATGGGACCACAGTATATAAAGGATGACTTTAACCTTAACTCCACCTGATACACCGAGTCAGTGTCAAGGCCCTGTTCCCTCCATCCCTGCACATACACACACATTCTTGACCGTGATCACAGACTGCCTTGTCTTTGGTCCTTACGGAGCTGGTATTTGATATCTTCGCTTTCCTTGGCCTTGGATTCAGCCCTCCTCTATGGACTCAGCTTCAGTATCCTCTGTCATTTGGGCCTTATGTTATTTCAGTGAGTCCTTGTTTAAGGTACAGCTCTCTAGAGCCTATCCATAAATCTATTCACAGAATTTCTTGCCTAACAAAACTATTCTTAGTTACCAACTCCACATTTTATAACCATTAAAAGTATGTATCATACGCTTTAAAAATGTATAGCCATTAAAATTAAGTATTCACACTATGTAATGTTGAGAAAATAATTAAAGAGTTGCATTAAAATTACATTTATCTAAACAAAAGCCTAGGCACTAGAAAAAAGACTAGAAGGAAGTGAACCAAAATAGTAATATGGACCTTCGTCTCCTCCCTTCTTTCATCCTGCTGCCTTTTTGGAATCTCCTGAATGTAAAAATGTATTGCAAAGCAACAATTACTTAGGCAATTTGATATACATCATATATACATTACATAAAATATATATATAAAATATACATCAATATATACATCAAATACATATCAAATTCACCAAATATATCTATCAAATATACATCAAACATAGATACAAATACAAATATAATTGACATACATCTATAGCAATAGTACCAACATTTTATATTTGCTGAATTTTGTCTCTGTATCCTTAGGTTTAGGTTCAGGGGCAGGAAACATAAAACCCAAATAGAGGTAGTTCAAACAAGATGAAATATCATTGCTCTTTTACATAAAAATCAAGGTGGGTGGTTTAGAGTTGATGTGGTTTTCTAAGTGTCAGCTCTTTCTGAGGCAGGATAGTAAGAAACTAGAAAAAGTCCTTGGCAGGTGGGACAGGGAGACTGAGACAGACAGCTGAACACAATGGCTGCGCAATTTACAGCCAGATACAGAAGGTCGCCTCCCTAGAGATAGCATCTAGGCCTCAGTTGTGTTTCAGCTCCAGGCCCAGAAAAGCGGCAAAGCCAGGTGGGGCGTGCCAGGACCTGCTGCAATGACTAATGACCCCCTGCCCTGGCACTGACCAATCAGTGGAGACCAGGACCCTGAAAGGGCACAACTGGAGAACTGAGGAATATTCTCCTGAAACCCTCCCCTGAGACCTCCCCTAAGAGTCCTGCATGCAAGAGAGAAAAACTCAAGACAAAGGACTCAGCCCATGTGCTCTCACTGTGGGGAGCAGCCCTCACCCATTCCCTTTCCCCTCTTCTTCCCGACAGGCACGCATCTCCTAAACTCTAAGGGACCCTGAGTCTGGCAATCAGGAGAGCAACGGGCAGCAGCAGCTCGTCCCAGGCTGATCTCCTGTACTGTCTCCAGGGTCCCCTTCTCTCTGACTTCTTAGTGAGCTAAAGCAGCCCATCCTGGACTCTCCTGTTGCTTCTTGTATTCTAGGTCCTTCCTTGTTTCACTGTCCCTGACTTTAATAAATACATCCTCAAGATCACCTGAACTCACATTGTGAAATCTTTCCTACACTAAGTCAAGAATGCACACACTACTGGCCCACCCTAGGCAGACCTGCTCAGGGCCAGGCCCCCTGTCCAGTTACATTTCTATTTATTATTATTGTTCTGTCTTGCCTTTGACCTCAAAGTCCATGGGGGTGACATCTGCACATCTAGAAGTTGGCTAAATGAATGGAGAAAAAGAGGAAAAGGATTCTTAATATTGTCTTAAGAAAGATTTTTAGAAGCCTTTAGGTAATATTTACATTATCTCCACCTAGCTGCAAGGGAATCTGGGCCATCTAGATGATATTTGGGATTTCCATGGTGACAGTTAAATATCCATTCCTATGAAAGATATAGAGAAGAGTTATTAAAGAGAAGACTCACCATTTCCGGCATAGTGTCAAGAATTCTGCAAGTTTTAAAACACAATTTTCAAATGCAAGTGGTGGAATTTTGTTCTCTTCCTACCCTATATTAAATTTTTCTCCAGCCTCCTTATTCTATGAACATCTCCTTTGGCTTATAACATCTTGATTTGAATTTCTCACCTAGTTTAGAATTGTATTCATTTTCTTTTCCCCTCCTTCACTGTATGCCTTTTATAACTTAAATATTTGCTTATAACCAGAAGCATATGCCTGGATTTTGGTTGTTTCCCTGAAGCGTGGGAAACACAGTCCACACAGGAACAAGGCAGAGGTGACAGGGCATTCAGTGATCCGAGGGGTGGCAGTACACAGGTGAATGTCCCAAACCCTTCCCTTTGGTGGGACAAGTCTGGGGTGGGCTCTAAACAGCTTTTTATTTTATTTATTTTTTTATTTATTGTTGTTCAAGTAGTTTAACAGACACTTCTCCAAGGAGGACATGCAGAGGGTCTGGATACACATGAAAAGATGCTCAGTATCACTAGCCATCAGAGAGATGCAAATTAAAACCACAATGAGACACCACTTCACACCAGTCAGAATGGCCATCATAAACAAAGGAACAAACAACAAGTGTTGGAGAGGTTGTGGAGAAAAGGGGACCCTAGCGCACTGTTGGTGGGATTGCAGACTGGTACAACCACTATGGAAAACAGTATGGAATTTTCTCAGAAAACTAAAAATGAATCTACCTTTTGACCCAGCAATTCCACTGCTTGGATTATATCCTAAGAACCCTGAAACACCAATCCAAAAGAACCTATGCACCTGCATGTTCATAACAGCACAATTTACAATAGCCAAGTGTTGGAAGCAACCTAGGTGCCCATTGGTAAATGAATGGATCAAAAAACGATGGTACATTTACACAATGGAATTCTACGCAGCAGAGAGAAAGAAGGAGCTCCTACCCTTTGTGACAGCATGGATGAAACTGGAGAGCATTATGCCAAGCGAAATAAGCCAGGTGGTGAAAGACAAATACCATATGATTTAAACGGCCTTTTAGAACGAGCCCTTGTTTCTCGCAGTATAAACCAGTTCATTAGCTTGCCCTTTACTGGCTTTCTACTCTTTTTTTTCACTCAGCCTGCTCTTGACATTTTGGTTCTTAAATTAACTCACTGCACCTACCTCCTCTAAAATAAAATATCTGCACCTAAATCCTTGCTATGGGTGCTGATTTTGTCAAAACAAAAATTAGGAACTATATTACCACTCTTACATATATTTTGAGTCACACCTGTGATTTCCATCCACCACCTTCTAGTCCCATCACCTTTTTCTTTCTCTCATGTATAGAGAGTTTTTACATCGTTGATTTCGTTTTTGTTGTTAAAAAATTTACTTTGTGCTTTTCTTTTTCATTCAGCATTTTGTCTGTGTTGCCTCTTCCTGGTCCCTTGTATTCATTACACTCATTATCAACACTGGGATCCCTGTCATGTTTCTTCACACTTAGGTGTCTGACCTTCACTGCTAGTGCAGTAGAGAGCGAATAACAGGTCTGCCTGAAATGGGCTGGCTGTTGTATTCCCTTGCTAATAATAGAAACCAAGCCTCCTTTTTTTTTTTCTTCTTCTTCTTTGGAATACTTATTTTTACTGAGGATAGATGCCTGAGTTTGAAAGAAGTTTCCCAAATATTTAAAAACTTGTTTAAATGTTTCATGGTTTTTCATCTACCTGAAAATAGAAGAATACTGTGAGGTATGGTGAAAAGCTCATAATACAATCACTTTATTTTGAAAGCTAATTGCATAGTGGGTTTTTTTGTTTGTTTGTTTGTTTTATAAGTAACTTTTATTTTGGAGAGTTGCTTTTGCTTCTTTTGTTTTTGGAAGAAGATAGATGTAGAAGGTTTTTCCCAGGTAATTGAGTTAGTGTGTTTTTTTGTAAAACCATCTTTTTTGTTGTTTTTTGCTTCTGTTTTTCCCCTGGTGTATAGGCATAATTTTGTTAAGACATCAATACTTCAGCAGTGGTGACTTGTAAGACTTGCAGGTACTTAGAGGGGTCAAGGAACACTCCTGGGATTGCCAGAGGCAGAGTGGAGCCAGGAATACAACGTGGTCATTTCATTAATCCTTCTGCGTTTTTACACATAGTGCTGGCAAAACATCTCAGGAAGAAAGAGTTTTTCTGTCCAGAATAGGAGAACCATTACATAAGTCAAGTCTTTACCCTCCTCAAATGTTGTGCTAATGAATGAGCATGACTCCAGTCTTGCTTTGGGACACATTTAATAATTTAAAATAGTAATTTCAGTAATGATAATAGTGCCAAGTAGACTTTTATTAACTGACTAGCCTTCCTTGGGGTTTCCCTCTCTCTCTCTTTTTTTTTCCTTCAGTACTTAGGGATTCCAGTACTTTTCTAAATTACATATTTCAGAAACATGTAGAAAATTTATTATGCTGAATAAATCTGGGATGTAATAGCATATTCATTTTTTCAACTAACATACTGAAATGACTATATAAATTGTCTAAAAGGAATGATAAAATCTTCCTCTTAAATTTCCATGACTTTTTAATGACATTCCTTTTTGTGTAAGTCATCAACTTAAATATAGCTATGGTTTAAATTTGTCACAATGATCAACTATCATTCATGATAAGGAACAGGCATATACAGTAAATAAATGAAAGAATAAAGGCTGGCATAATGGCCTTATTTTCTTTCTGTGTCTCTTTAAAATAATAATTTTTGGATTCTGATAGAATCTTCCATAGTTAATGTAACTATTTATTACATATTTTTAAAAATAACAATTAAAATTGTTACAACACCTTTAAGAAAAAGCCACGTTAGTAACACACTGATATTGGTGCCAACTTACACAGAGATTCCTTTGGAAGCTCCTGGAATTGATCCAAAGTGTGAGCTTGTAAACCCCAAGAAATGAAATGCTGATATGATTATAAATCACTTGTGGCAACTTCTTCTCTAATACTTTGAAATTCTTAGTGTCTAATAACTTCCTTCATTAAAAGAGTACAACATGATGTGGATTTTGCACTGAGAGCAAATGGTACTTTTATGAATATGATTAATCATTTCAACTTGCTAAATGTATTATATAAAGTTTTTGTTATGTCTTATTATGATACAATATGTCATAAAAAATAATATATTATAATTGTATAACATCTGAAAAATTTCAGAGTCAATAAATACTCATAGGCCAGTAACACAGACTCACTGTGGAGAATTAAATGCATTCAAGATTGACATCATGTCATAGGTTTAAATTCATCTATCAACTGAATTTATTTGGTTGATTTTCTATCTCCGACACAACCAAATGAGCACTTACAAAGTGTTTATTCCTACTCCTTATTCTACAATCCCTTTAACAGACATTTGTATCAAAGAGAATTAATAATTTACTTTCAAGAATATCCTTTGCAATTAAAAAAAACTGAGATAATATAACCCAACATTTTTGTTTCTTCATGACATGAAAAGGCTAAATTTACTCATGATGTAATATATTACTCAATATTGAATCTTATTTCATTTTCTATTTCATAACCTGAGCAATTTAGAATCTGGCATAATATTATTTATTATTTTTCAATATTAGGTTTTTTCTATACACTACTCTTAACACCTGCTATGTAACTTTAATATTCAGCTAAAATTTTGATTTTTGACTCATAAAAATATAACCACCTGAAGTTTTATGGAAAGGCATGCCCTTACATCATTTAATTTATTGCAATAAGGTATTAAATCCATCTCTTACCCTATAAACAGCGATAGCTTCCTGGAAAAATATTTACAAAACATATATTTGATAAGGGTTTAATACCCCAAATATATGAAGAACTCACATGACTTCAGAGCAAAAAATAAATAATTAAGAAATGGGTAAAGGACCTGAATAGACATTTTCCAAAGAAGATATATGGAAGCCCAATAGGTACATGAAAAGATGCTCAACCTCACTAGTCATTAGAGAAATGCAATGTAAAGCCACAATGAGATAGCACCTCATCTCTCATTGACCACCTCATATCTCAGGTGGTCAAAGGCACAAATTTCCAGTTATAAGATAAATAAGTACTAGGAATGTAATACACAACATAATGACTACAATTAATGTTGTATAATATACAGGAAAGTTGTTGAGAACTATTTAATCATAAGAGTTCTTCCTACAAGGATAATTTTTTTTACTGTATCTATATGAGATTATGGATGTAAGCAGAATCTACTATGGTAATTATTTTATAACATATGTAAATCAAACCATAATGCTGTATGCCTTAAACTTATACAGTGATGTCTGTCCATATTTCTCAATAAAACTGGGAAAAGTAGCATCCTATTTTACTGTATCAATTTTATATGTTGCCCATATGAACTTTCTAAAGGTTGAAATTTTGTTTTCTTTTTACTGAAGTCTACAAAGGAATACATCTTCCATGACTTTTTTGGGTAAATAAGAAAATCAGTAACATAAAATTTTGATATTGGTTTTCATATTCACAATATATCTTCTCTAAATTACTAACTTTATAATATTATATATAACTAGTTTCTACATAAGGGTTGTACATCTGCCAGATATTCTAGGAACCTGTGCGAGTGGCTATCTGATCAATATTCAAGTCATCATATAGTCACATATACATTATCATTTACAAATTTAAAATTATGCCTAGGTGTAGATAAAGGGAAAAAATAGAATAAAATAAGTTATTCCCATAAACACTGCATGAGAAATTCAGAGAAAGCTTTTTTAATATATTGGACTTAAACATGAAAGACAAAATATATTTTAAAATATATCTTTTAAAGTTATATAGATAAACAGATAAAAATAAGGAAATTCCCCAGGACCCATACATAATTAGAAAATGTGGTTCTACAAAAGCTATAAAGCTCTGTGGCCCAAAGTTTTCCTTGGAATGTCTACTTACCCATGCTGAGTAATGATTAATTTTTAACAGGCTGCATCTATGTCTGGGTCAGGAGAGCTAGTACCTTTAGACTTAGGTAAAAATCAGGTAAAAAATCCCACAAAATGTTGGAGGCCCTTTTAGGATGGTACATAAACAGGTAAATAGGAACAAAAATCATCTAACAGAGAAAAACCAATGCACATACATCCCTGAATGGGTATTATCTCTGAGTGAAACAAAAAGAAACATTTCTTATTCACACATGGTTTGGATCTATATTCATTGTATCAATTTGCCTAAAGCCTCTTGTGCCAAAAATGTGGTTAAGTATTCCTGTTTGGCAATGCTTCCACATCCTGAGAGGTATGAATGTACAGGTAGACATCAAAGGATAGAGTAATATTCAGAAAGATTCACATATCAGAATTACAAAAAAAGATGTCCATGTGTTTAATATGATTACATATATAGAAAAGACAGGAGGAAATAGAATTTGACTGAATTAAAATAAGGAACTTTTTATAAGTTAAAGATATGATAATCAAAACAAATACCAGATTAAATAAAGTAAACTGCAAGACCTACATGAGGAATTACAGATTCCTGCAAATGAGAGAAATAAGTGACAATATGTAAGAGATACAGAGAAGGGACTGCAAAAGTTCAATGTATTATAATCAATGTTGGAGAATAATATAACAGATGGAATAAGAAAAGGAAATTTTTGAAATTATAAGAGCTTCTGTAACTGATGAAAAATGCTAGCCCACATATTATTAAATCTTAAAAATCCAAAGTGGAATAAATAAAAATAAATCTACTTTTCAGACACTTCAAGGTAAAAACAGCAGTACTTCAAAGATGAAGAGAAGGTCTTAAAAGAAACCAGAGACAGTGTTGTGATGGCCAGAGGGAAAGGGAGTGGGAGGTAGGTAGAGGCGGGCAAAGGAGGATGGAAATAGGGATAGGAAGAGACTTTGTTTGGGATGATGGGCATGTGATGCAGTATGCAAATGATATTTTATTCAGTTATACACTTGAAATCTGCATGAGTTTGTGAACCAATCTCTCCCCAGTAAATTCAATGAAAAAAGAAAAAAAAAAAAGAACAACCAGAGAGAAACACATTCCCTACAAGGAAAGATTAGAGTCAAGCAAGGCTGAATCCTCAATGACAATGATATAAGCAAGTTGAATATCTCTAACATAATGAAAGAAAATATTTGGTGACATAGAATTCTATGTCCAGTGGAAGTATGCATATATTTCAGTGAAAAGGGGAAAAATACAAACATTTTAGATAGATTAGAGACTGAGAGAATTAATATTAACAGACTGACAAAATGAGCTTCTAAATCATGTATTACACATAGGAGAAAATTTATCCAAAGAAATTTTGAGAGCAAGAAACATAAGGAAGTCACTTATTAGGTCAAGTAGGTTTTTGGTGGATCTGTAGAGTTTTCTATGTATACTATCTTGTTGTCTGCAACAATGATAGTTTTACTTCCTCCTTTCCAATTAGGATGTATTTTATTTCTTTTTCTTGTCTGATCACTGTGGCTAGAACTTCCAATACTATGTTGAATAGAAGTAGTGAAAGAGGGCACCCTTGTCTTCTGCCTGATGTTAGGGAGAAAGCTTTTAGTTTTTGCCCATTGAGTATGATGTTGGCTGTAGGTCTCTCGTATATGGCCTTTATTATGTTGAGGTATGCTCTCTCTACTCCCACTTTGCTGAGTGTTTTTTTTTTTATCATAAATGGGTATACTTTATCAAATGCTTTTTTAGCATCTATTGACATGATGATGTGA
This sequence comes from Anoura caudifer, assembly GCA_004027475.1. Classification (NCBI taxonomy): domain Eukaryota; kingdom Metazoa; phylum Chordata; class Mammalia; order Chiroptera; family Phyllostomidae; genus Anoura; species Anoura caudifer. The sequence goes on from PVKU01004982.1 coordinate 48,287, forward strand.
TGTTTGTTTTTCTTGTTTATGTGATATATTATATTTATTGATTTGCAAATATTGTACCATCCTGGGATGAATCCCACTTGATCATGGTGTATGATCTTTTTAACATATTGCTAGATCCAGTGTGCCAGTATTTTGTTGAGGATCTATGTTCATTAGCAATATTGGCCTGTAGTTTTCTTTCTCTGTTGTGTCTTTAACTGGTTTTGGAATTAGGATGATGCTGGCCCCATAAAAAGAGTTTGAGAGTCTTCCCTCTTTTTGGACTTTTCTGGAATAGTTTGAGAAGGATAGGGGTTAGCTCTTCCCTAAATGTTTTGTAAATTCTCCTGTGGAGACGTCCTGTCCAAGGATTTTGTGTGCCAGAAATTTTTTGATGATTACTGCTTCAATTTCACTAGCTGTTATCAGTCTATTCAGGCTTTCTGCTTCTTCCCGATTCAGTTTTGGAAGATTATATTTTTCTAGAAATTTGTCCATTTCACCCAGGTTTTCAAATTTCTTGGTATATAGTTGTTTGTAGTAATTTCTTACAACCCTTTGTATTTCTATGGTATCAGTTTTAATTTCTCTTCTTTTATTTCTGATTTTATTTATTTAGCCATGCAGAAGCTTTCTAATTTGATTTAGTACCATTTGTTTATGAGACTACAAATTAAAAATTATTAAAAGGGTCTGCTCTCTTATTTTCCTGATGAGTCTGGTTAAAGGCTTGTCAATTTTGTTTATCTTTTCAAAGAACTAGCTCCTGGATTTATTGATCCTTTGAATTGTTCTTTTAGTCTCTATATTATTTAATTCTGCTTTGATCTTGATGATTCCCTTCATTCTCCTCGCTCTGGGCTTTGCTGTTGTTGCTCTTCCGGTTCTTGTAGATATAGGGTTAGGTTGCTGATTTGAAACTTTTCTAACTTTTTTATGTAGGTCTGTATTGCTATAAACTTCCCTCTCAGGACTGCCTTCACTGGCAAAACAGTGGGATAAAAACTCAGTATTCAGAAATTGAATGCATTTTTGTACACCAACAATGAAATATCAGAAACAAATTAGGAAAAAAAAATCCCATTTACTATAGCGACAAGAAAAATAAAGTACCTAGGAATAAACTTAACCATGGAGGTAAAAGACCTGGACTCAAAAAACTACAGAACACTGAAGAAAGAAATGAAGGAAGACACAAATAAATGGAATAATATATCTTGTTCATGGATTGGAAGAATTATGATTAAAGTATTCATACTACCCAAAGCAATTTAGAGATTCAATGTAATCCCTATTAAAATACCAATGTCATATTTCACAAGTATAGAACAAACACTTCAAAAATTTATATGGAGCCGTAAATGACCCCAAATAACCTCAGCAATTTTGAGAGAGAAGAACAAGGTAGGAGGGATCACAATACCTGATATCAAACTATATTAGAAACCTATTGTAATCAAAACAGTCTGGTACTGGCATAAAATCAGACACTGTGTTCAACTAATATTTGACAAAGAGGGCAGGAGCATAAAATGGAGTAAAAAATAGCCTCTTCAACAAATGGTGTTGGGAGATCTGGACAGATACATGTAAAAATATGGAACTAGACCACCAACTTACACCATAAACCAAAAAACTCAAGATGGATAAAAACCAAATATAAATCATGACACCATATAAGTCATAGAGGAGAACATAGGCAGGAAAATTTCAGATATCCAATATAACAATATTTCCATTGATATGTCCCATACAGCAAAGGACATAAAGGAAAGAATAAACAAATGGGACTACACCAAATTAAAAAGCTTCTGCATGGCTAAAGAAAACATCAGCAAAATAAAAACAGAACCAACCATATGGGAGAACATATTTGCCAATCATACCTTGGACCTCCAAATTTGGGGTTTGATCTCCAAAATATACAAAGAACTCACACAACTCCACTCCAGGATGACAAATAAAAAATTAAAAAATTAAAAAATAGGCAAAGGACCTGAACAGATACTTCTCCAAAGAAGACATACAGAGGGCCCAGAGACATATGAAAGGATGCTCAGCATCAATAGCCATCAGAGAAATAGGAATTAAAAACACAATGAGATACTACTCCTCACTGGTTAGAATGACCATCATTTACAAATCAACAAACAACAAGTGCTGATGAGGATGTAGAGAAAAGGGAGCCCTACTTCACTATTGGTGGGAATGAGGACTAGTACAACCACTGTGGAAAACAGTATGGAATTTCATCAAAAAGCTGAAAATGGAACTTTTTTTGACCCAGCAATTCCACTCCCAGGATTGTAACTTAAGAAACCTAAAACACCAATTTAAAAAGAACCTATGCACCCTTATGTTCATGGCAGTGTTATTTACAATAGCCAAGTGCTGAAAATGTCCTAAGTGTCTATCAGTAAATGATTGGATCAAAAAAACCATGGGACATTTACACAATTGAATACTATGCAGCAGAAAGAAAGAAGGAGCTCCTACCTTTTGTGACAACATGGAAGTGGAGTGCACAATGCTAAATGAAATAAGCCAGGTAGTGAAAGACAAATACCATGTGATCTCACCTCTAAGTGGAACCTAATCAACAAAACACACAAATGAATAAAAAAGAACCAGAGCCAAAGAAATGAAGAACAAACTGACAGGGAATCAGAAGGGAGGGGGCAGAGGACTAACAGGGGAATGTAGGGGAACATGTACAAAGGAGCCATGAACAAGGAGAATGGGGAGGGGATTGTCTTTGGGAGCAGGGGTTGGATGGGGCAGGTAAGAGCATGAGGGGAAAAATGGGGACAACTGTAAGTGAATAACAATAAAAAAATGGAATCTGAGTCATAACTACTTTTAAATGGTGTTACCATAGAGACAACATAAATGTGTTCAAAGAAGTTTTAAAATGTATCTACATTGTCAGAATGAAATTAAAATATATGCAGTTGGATGAAATTTTTGTGATTTTGAAAGCTTGGAGCAGATTTTCTTCTGGGTAAAAAAGAGCCCAATTCCCTTTTTATATCAAAAACAAAAAAAGAAAAGCATAAGGAAGTCAAAATAGGATAGCATAATATAAAAAATATAGCATATAAAACGATAAATTCAATCTCTAAATTCAGGGGTAAATTGGATAATAGCATGTGATTTGAGATGGATAATGGAATTTATTCATTCTGTGTTTGTTATGTTATTCTGTAAGAAATTTAAAATATTGATAAACTGACTGTTTTGTTAAGTTAAATGTAATGCACCCAGATCCAAATTTATCAGCTCCAATAATCTTCAGACAAATCATCAGAATTAGTAAGATGTTACATAATATTGTTAAAGATGATTTCAAAACACAAACTGCAAGTAATTTCAAATAAAATTAAACATTTGAATAATTATATTAATAATTTAAAAAATTATCATGTTTTTAAGCAACAAAAAATATGATACCTAAGCCTAAAAAATGTAAAATATGTACAGAAAAACATACCACTCTTTGAAGGGAATTAAGGAAAGCCTGAATAACTAGGGACATATGCCATGTACAAGGATAGGGGACTCATCTGATAAAGATGTTAATTTTCTTCCCTAATAAAATATCAATTTATTTTATATGAAAGAAAACAGGACCAAAGGAATCTAAGGTTTTCCTACTAGGAACAGGAAACAAGAGGCCTTGCATGGGTAGACATCAGAATTTGTTAAAAACCTTTAAAAACTAAATTTATGTAGAGTTGATGATAAAAAATGAAACCCAAATCTCTTTATATACCATACATGAAATCTGTTCCTGGTCAATGAATGTGAAAGGAAAAATAATACCATTTTTAAAAGAAAAGTTTCAGAAGATTATCATTATCTCATAATAGGAAAGAATTTCTTATATAAAATACAAAAACTCTCATTCTGTGAAAGGAAAACTGATAAATTTTACCACATTGAAAGAATAACCTATATTCAGCATCCATCATAAAAAAGTGATAAAATGAACCACAAACCAGGCAATGATTTTAAAAAAACAATTAAAATGACAAAAGGTTAGTATCTAGCATATATAAAGAAACTTTAGAAATAAATGCAAAAAACCCAATAGAAAAACAGGCAAAAGTCATACAAGCAGTCCCCAGAAGAAAAAAATAGCAACATCTAATAAATACATGAAAATATAATAAATCTCATTAGTAATCATAAAAATGCAAATTAAAACCACAATAAAATTTGATTTCCTATTTGATTAGTTGGCAAGAATATGGAGCAATAAGGACTACAATAATATAGTAGGTAATTTAGTGTATCTGCTTAGAAGAGCAGCTTGACTTAAAAACTTGAACATTGTCATTCCCGATGGCCCAGCTCCAGGAAGCTAGCATAAGAATATTTATGGCAGTATTCTTCATAAAATGAAAAACAACACTAAGAAAAACTATCCAAATGTTTATACACAACAAATGGATATTTAAGCTTCTGGTATATTTATTAGTGAAAATGAACAAGCTATAGCTACAATATGAATAAAGTTTAAGAATATGCATAGTCTGAGTCCCTTTTTATAAAGTTTAAAAAGAAACAAAATGAAACGAACACATTGTTTAGTGATATATGTGTAAATGATAAAGAAAAGCAAAGTGATTATCCTTCCGTTTGGGACATTATATCTGGAAGATGACGGGCCATACAATTGGAAGGGATGGATGGGCGCTTTAGACTTAGCCCCCATCTCTGTGTTTTACGTGTTTTTATTTTCTGAATGTTATTATTCTTTAAAGTACACATTAATGATGTAAACTTGTGTGCATGTAACTTTCATGGCAATAAAGAATAATGAAAGCAACTGCTAGGATAATGAGATTACTGCATTTTCAATTTTAAAAATGGCATTTGATTATATGTTATTGTGTTTATATTAAATACCAGAAGAACTGATTCATTTCTTAAGTAATTTTTCAGATAAGAAATAGTAGCTAACATTCATTACACATACACATAAAATAAGTTTAATAAATTCTGAGAAGTAATTTTTTCTAAGAAATCTAATAATTAACATCCCTTTTCACAAAATCTCATTTAGAACATCTGTCAATATTGTATTTATTCTGATTAAACAGAATAGTTAGCGGAAGAAGTACAAAAGTAGTATCTAATTTAGAAGAAGAATTGATGTACTTCAATCACCTCCTACCTAAATAAATATACATTTTCCCCCTTCTTGATCCAAATAGGTGATATTTTTTTCTAATCAGTAACTGGTCAATGTTTGCTTAGGTTCCTCTTTATTTTTTGCACCTCCACCACAACGTCGATCCTGGTTGAGAAAGCTGTGTCTTACCCAGCTCAGCCTGGAGAACAAGATGAGCGCCTCATCCAAATGCATCTGAAAGGTCTCAGTGATGAGAGTCAAGCAGGCCTGAAGGAGCAGGTATGAGTAACGGGAAATTAGGTGAAGGGAAGCCTAGAGGGATATGGCATAGCCTCTCCCTACCATACCCCAGCTTGGCCTCAGTCTGGAAGTCCAGTCAAAACTGACGCTATAATTTAAAAGCCTCCTGGGATTTCCTATCTCCTACTGTCCCCAGCAGGGATTCAACATCTCTCTTCAACTGTCTGGCTAGACGGATAAAAGTCATTCACTTAATTGATTTTGTTGACACTTACTATTTGCAAAGCAATGTAGGAAATAAAGTAGAATAAATCCTTACATTTACCAGAAGAGACAGGCAAGTATGTAATTAACTACATTATAGGCAGACTGAATCAATCTTCCCTTATTTTTTTTTAATCCTCACGTAAGGGCATTTTTTCATTGCTTTTTTAGAGAGAGGAAAGGAGAGAGAGAAACATCAATGAGAGAGAAGCATTGATTGATTTCCATTCTGTATGCTCCCAAGACCATAGGTGCTTGGACTGGGGACCGATCCCACAACCAAGCTATGTGCCCTGATCAGAATCGAATCCACAACCCTTTGGTTATGGGACATTGCTCCAATGAACTGGGCCACACTAGCCAGGGCCCAATCCTCACTTTTTAGGATGTTAGTTAAGAAATGGTGATATGAATTCTGACTTGGGGACCTGGAAGTTTGAGTAGATTCTATTATATGTAAGAGTGTGTGTATGTGTGTGTGCATGTTTAAAAGGTAGAAAGAATTATATACAGGTATATAACCACACATAATATTTTGGAATAGTAAATAAATCAGGCTGAAGCTAGAGTTTATACACACAGTATGTGGGAGAAGATGAAGGAGTAAGTCAAGCTTGTCCATGAAGACCCAGTTCCAGGGTAAGCAAACCACCACATAACATATGCATGTTGCCCTGATTGATGTGTTTCAGTTGGTTGAACATTGTCCTACAAAGTGAAAGGTTCCGGCTGAGATTCCTGGTCAGGGCACATGTGCGGATGTGGGTTTGATGCCTGGGGGTCAAGGCAAGAAGGAGAGGCAACCAACCAATGTTTCTCTCACACAGATGTTTCTCACCATCTCTTTCGCCTTCCCTCCTACCCTCTCCAAAAAGAAATATATAAAATCATATATATATGCATTTTTCAGGAGCCAATAAGTGAAGTCCTTTTGATCTGCTTCACTCAGACCCTACTGTTGCCTAAAGGTGACGGACGCTCTTCAGAAAATTGTACCATCTGCACTGTCAGGATGGATCGGGGCTTAACTCTGAGAAATCAGTTGCAATTACATCTCTGCAGCTGCCTGTCCTTCACAAACCACAGGGAGCCTTGTACAGGAACTTTACACATTTCCATGAAATATTACATATTCACTTGCATTGAGCTGGATCATGATCACAACATGCCATTAAAATCAAACTGCTAACAGACATCAAGTAGAACTTTTTGCCCTCTCTTTTCAACTTGATTATTATTTTAATCTTCATGCCTGTAATAGTTAATTCTATATTACCTTATCTAAAGTCAAACTAGCATATTTGGTTATAACTCTACAAATTTGAATTATAATCACCATATTATATGTATTTACTGTTAATTTTTTTTGCCATTCGTTGCATGGTTCTGATTTTTCCTGCTGATCTTCTGTGAAATTGAGGTAATGTCGAAAAACTCAGGTTTATTCCCCTCAGATTAAAAAAACAGTAATGAGGGCAGGGAAGACATTATTTATTTATTTGTTTATGTGTGTAGAGTGTCCTAGAGCAGGAGTAGTTGACAAATAAACGACCCACTTGAAAGATTAGGTTTTGTAACCTATTCCACTTTCTCATTTTATGGTCTCGGAACCATTACCTTGAAATTCAGTTGTTCCCTTTCTGCCTTACTGATTGCCGAAGTCTCTAAGTGGCCTTAATGTCAAATCTAAGGTGCTAAATTTTATAACAAGATCAATTTCCACCACATTTTTACTGCCAAATACATTTTTTAAAGGATGCATTAAATTTGAGTCTGTCTGAAGCATGATGGCTAACAGGTTCTTTCAGAAGAAAACAAGCAGTGCACTTGTGTGAATATTTATCTGACAGTAGCTTACAATACTAGATTATTGCAAATGGCTGGGACATAGCACTAGCAGTGAGGTGACACTGGAGAATTTATCATCAGGAGTAGGTAGCTTTATAGAGTATTGGTATTACTGTACGTACATTCTTCTTAAAAAAAAAAAGAAAAAGAGGATCCACACTCATTTATCATTTAGCAAGACACTCACTTGCACAATGCCTGGGTCACCGAGCCTTCAGAGCTCTGCTGAAAATGAGAATTTTTTCTTGAATGGTGTCCAGCTGTCGCTGTGAGCAAGTTAGCAGTGTGTTGCATCACATATGTATCTGTAAATTAAAAGGGCAGGAGGGGCTTGAAAGAAAAATAATTCTATGTGAACCACCATCTTTGAGAACTAATGGAGTAAATTCGATAACGGTTTTATGGAATGGAATGGTCTATCCCTTCTCCTTGGCACACAGTTCCTCTTAGAAAAGGAGCGGGCTCAGGTAATTCACATAAGCTATAATTCCAGAGTCTTCTTTTGGCCACTATTGCAGAACTATATGCTCCTTATTAATTTGACTCTGAAATCTGCCATGAGATATATACAAAACACAATGGGTTACATATTAGGTCAGTAATGGGCACTGTATAGGCCACCAGCCACCTGCCGTTTGTAAGTAAAGTTTGATTGGACCACAGTCACTGTCATCCATTTGTGTATTGCATACAGCTGCTTTGATACATTACAGTAGTAAAGTTGAGTAGTTATGACAGAGACTGTATGTCCCCAAAGCCAAAAATGTTTACTCTTTGGCCTTTTTCAGGAAATATTTGCTGACCCCTGCATTGGACCAGCAGTCTCCTGTACTCTGCAGGTGTCCTGGTTCCCACCTGGCTGAAGGACATGAAGGAACAGGAAGAAATGTAAGATGCCAGAGGGATGGGAATGCCTGGAAAATATGTATCTTGGGATAATGACAATTCCACCATTCCTATAGAGTATTTTTTAAATGTTTTCCTAGGAGTAGAAATAAAAAAATTCAATAAAGGCTATGCAGCAGAAGAAGAGATCTTTCTGGTACATGAAGCCCTGGTTTCTCTTTTCTCTGACTTACCTGCATTGCATTTGGGCCTTGTGCCTCACTCCTTTGACTCAGTCCCTGCTCCTTTCCTTTGCAGGGGTGGGTTACAGCTCACCCCGACCTACACTGCTCCCCTCAGGGGCTGCAGAGTTCCTACACACAGTGAAGTAACTTCTAACAGATAATAAGAATGAAACTACTAAGCAAAGCAAAACAAAACAAAAATCGTGTTCCTTGGTGTTATGCAATGGGAGCAAGGGCTAAAATTGCCTTTGACAGATGGGCATCTCTAAAAAAATGGTGAAAACTCCCTGTGTGAGAGTGGTCATATGTTTAAATTTCCATTTAGAAAGTGGTTTAAGCACTTGGATAAAAAGAAATCTGTAGTCATGATATGAGTGCATTACATTATTATACGTATAGTAAAAATCTAAAAATCCTTTATCTCTTCTGAATTGCCTTTTAAAATCTCACTTCAAGATTGTGGTTTTCATAAGCAATTTTCTAAAATGTTTTCTAACTGAAGCTTTTATCACAATGTAGATCAATTGGAAAACAAGATCTACAATGAAAAGAAGTGTGATAAAAATAATATTGAGGGTGGGGAAAAGGGGGGTATTGATCAAAGGGCACAGACTCTGACCTAAAAGAGAAGGAAGATCCGGGGAATCTCATGTGCAGCATGGTGAGGATAATTAACAACACTGCATTACACACTTGAAAGTTGTTAAGAGAGTAAATATTACCTGTTATCACCATACGTGACTTTTATTATTGTGGCAAACCCTTCTGCGTGGCATGGGCCCAGCTCCCACTCGGAGATGCACAGGACCCACGCCCACAGATAGGTTCTCTCATGGGTAATCAGATTTGCAATATACTTAGGCTCTTTTGAAACTTGCTCTTTGCTAAAACCCCCTCACCCTGCAAGTACCTTGCAGGCCCAGTGTAACTGCCTGCCTATTCATTTGCTAATATCCTTCTTCTGAGATGTAATGAGGGGCATTGGCTCCTTTGTTGTAACCTGGGGATAGTGAAGAAGAACCATCATGGAATGTGAGGATATATTAGAATAAAGACCTGTCATGGAGGAGGCCGAGGCTTTTGCTCCTCTTGAGAGAAAAGCCATGCTGTCGTCCTATTTCCTCCGCCGGACTCGGTAGTCTGTGTGTATGTTTTAGTTCATCCATAACCACGTGGACACTGCTGGCCGGTGTCTGCCTCATATTATGTGAGTACATGGAAATATTAACTAACCTTATCGAGGTAATCACTTGTGAGATATACATGATATACAATCATCACATTGCATACCTTGTACTTACATGTTATATGCCAAAACTATCTCAGTGAAGTTGTAAAAAACTGTCTGCAATATATATAAATTTCAAAAAATGCATCTTCTAGAATTAATTATTTTTAAGCTAAAAATAAAAGAAATAATACTGAATAACATTCAATTTTTAAATTACCTAAAATATTTACATGACTAAAATTCTGGAATTAGTTCCAGAGTTTGGTCTAATTAATTATTATGTCTCCCATGATGTTTCCCATGACTCCCTCCTCTCCATTTCACTCTGACTGAGATTCCACGAGGCCCTGAGATTTGCATACGCTTCTACCGGCCCTTCCTGCTCTGCAGTCTGCCTGCCGCAGGCGCGATGACGTGCACACTGCACATTGGTCCTCGGACAGCTCAGAAACGTTTCCCAAGTCCCGCTAACAAGTTAATCACTCAGTTTTTGTTCAGGCATTTTTTTCCACAGGTCATTTTACTGTTTTCTTCCAACTTGTCTTTCAAGCCTCCTCTCTCTCTGTTTTTATGTGTTCACTATATAGTTCAGGGAGATTTACTAGGTGATTCTTTGAAGTGCTTCCCTCATTTTTTTTCCCTGTTGGTATCATATGCAACTGATTGTCCAAACGGTATCTTTGCTAGCTGCCCCAGAGAGAGCAGAGCAGGGTTCACTGTAGCCAGACCATTTGGTTTGAAATCCCAGTTTTGCTGCTGGTTTCCTGGATGATGCTGGCTCGCTACTCAATCTCTTCCTGAATGTAAGCTTTCGTATCTAAGGAAGTAATAGTACTTCACTCACAGAGGTGCCAATAGGATACCTTAAGTCTATGCATGTTAAGCACTTGGACAAACACCTGCCATGTGTTAATACTACATTGTTGCAGCTTATATACTATGGGTACCACCCATGAAATCTAACTCCTGAACACTAGCCCTCCTGCTTGTGGGCTACGTAACTTGGGGCATACTACTCAACCTCTTTAAACCTGTTTCTTCAACTGTAAAATGAAAATAATACCACCACAATAACTTGCTATAAAAGTTAAACCCTGAAGGTAAAGAACTTTGCATAGTGTCTGGCTTATAAGTACTTAATATAATTATCAGGTACTTCTATTATCAGTATTATCAGTATTATTACCTTTTGTTGGCTTTCTTGGCTACTCTTAATATTCTAGACTTTCAAAGAATTTTTGTCTGCATCTAACTGCTCCAGTCTTTTCTATCTTCACTATTATAAAGTTAAAGATTATTGATTGTTTCCCCCTAAATTTCTATATGTGCACAATATCAAATAGATAGCATTAGAACTAATCAGTTCTTCAACCTTTGTGAGTGAAATCAAAGCAAATAAAAATATTACAGATATGTTTGGTTTAGTGGGATTTCTACCGGGTATCTTAACTACTTTATACCTAGTTTGCGAGGTAGGTCAGGAAAACAGCATGTACTTAACAAAGAAGTCTTCAGTCCACCCTCACAAATTCTACTTGGGAAGTTCTGTCTTTTGTCTAGGTGTGTTACCTGTTGCCCTTTTAAAGCCAGAAACTTCTCCTTTTACATCTTTATATCTAACAAGCTGTTAATTTTGAAGACAAATATGTCTAGCTCTGCTATCAGACAGGTGACTGAAAGATTTACCTATATTTTTTCCCTTAATGGGAAAACAAGGATTATGCTTCTTACACCCTTTATTATTGTTATATTGGGTATGTTAAAGCCCTAACATACAACAGACATCTATTAAAGGTGACTGCCACTTTTATCTCTCATTGCTTCTTCCCATGGAAATCAGTATAGTATAGAATGGGCATTCGAAGAAATGTTAAGTTGAAGTGAATCAAACAGCACTTGATTTTAATATATTAAGAATTATAAAGTTGCTGGTAACTATATTGGTTATATAAATTTAGGATGTTTTCCTCTTGTTTGCTCATTTACTTTACTATTATTCTTGGTCAAATCTCATTTGAAAATGAAACACAATTAACTGTAAGTAAGCTGATAAAACTAAAGTACTTACCTTCATCTTCTCAAAATAGTAAGTATATAAAATTAAGAAGTTGGAATTTTATCCTTTGGGCAGCAGGGAGAGATTTATAGTTTTAGGAAAACTAATGCGACTTTAGCATTTGAAACAAAGCAAAGAAAGAATGGTGGGCTGGAATGGGAGCAAAAGATAGAAAACTGTACAAGAACAACAATTAAAATAAAAAAATTAAAATTAAAAAAAAGATGACTTTTAGAGTCTTGAGGTTCAACTAAACAGAAATAGGCATCTCAGGAGGAGCCCTAACATAAGAGACATTACTGCCTGGTTTAGATGCATGGGAGTGAGAAGAGAAAAACTGTTTGAGTAAAAAAAAGGTCCACGAATAATTGGAAATGGTCAAACAAAGAGGTCAATAGAAGAGTCAAATTTAAGAAAGTTCTGGAGATAAGAGCTGAAAATGGGGTGTTATCATAGCCTTGTAAGAAGCTTAGAAGAGAAAAAGGGGGAATATAGCTGGATGAAGCTTGTGAGTTTGAGAAGAAATTTTCATGGAGATTGTTTCCTGGGAGAAGGGGGATTTGGTAGATTTATTTTGGGATGATAGTTGCTGTCTAAGTTACATATAAAAACTATCATTTTCTGTTGTCTAAGTTGTAAGAGAAGCTTAAAGGAGATTACATATGAAATAAAATATAATATATTTTGTGTTATTGTATTTAGATACTTACATGTATAATTCTGTTCTATATATAACGTGTTGCTTGAAATGCTTTGACTTACATTTGGAATATACAGCACAGGAGACATATTTGCTGCAAATCTGGTTTCAAACATACAAAGTGTCAATTCTTGCTTAATGAGTAAATACCCTTGCCTACTAAATCCCCAATGAGACCTCCTGAAATATTTTCCTACCTCCAGGTTGTGCTTGCTACATCATTCCTGTTTGCATTTTGCTTTTGGCAATTATTTGCTACTTTGAGAGTGTCAGTAACTAAAAAAATAATGAAGGTGTGTGTGTGTGTATTTTCTACGAGGCATTCAGGCTTCTCATAAGAGAATACACGACAATAAGAGAAATTTGGGTCCCCAAAACCTGCTGGGGGTGAGGGCTCAAACATTTCACACATTGTTCTTTTCATCTACTCCTTGTAAATTTTAGAAAAGCTGGAAACTCAGCTCCACATGGGTGCCAGACAATTAGTCCAGTTACCCGGAAGACACAAGCGTGAGTGCATTTGTGCATTTGTGCCCCCCCCCCCCCGCCTTTGCCTTTAAACATCCACTGTAAAAACATTGCAGGGAAAGTCAGGCAACCCGCAAGTGGCATTACAAAGTACATAACTTTACCTCGGTCATCGTCCTCTGAACCTTAATTTCTTTAACCTTAAAATAAAGTAGCGGACTGGGTAAGTCCCTCATAACCTGGAAAAGTGCAAGATGGTCTTTTACATTCACGAGACGCTATGTAAATGAGGGAGCACAGCAGGTGAGGTGTGCTAGATTATATTCAACTCCCTCTACAGATGTGGGACACTTTGGGAAACCAGGAAGGAGACTGTGACGAATTTCAGCCTGATGGGCCGACTACTGGGAATTCTGAAGTTGTAAGTGCCATCAGCTGTAACTGTGACCAAAAGAAGTTTTGGTGCAGTGAGACCATCTGGCTTGGACAACTGCCCAATGGCTTGGCTGAGGAATCCTCCTAATCTCTAAATTTAGATGATTTAATTTGTCTATTTGTGAAAATCTGTTAGCCTGTATTTCTACTAGGATTTCTCCAGTATGGAAGTGGTACAGCATTTAACAGCCAGAAGGCTCAAGCCCCAGCCAACCAGATCTGAGGCCTGATCACACAGAATGGACAGTAACCGGCTCTCTGTTCTTGTGCAGACCAGCTGAACAGATTGGGTGGGGGGGGGGGGCGGGGGGCATACCAGTCACTATTGTGGCTGGCTATTTATTATTCTGCAAAGGCAAATCCCAGATGTATTATTTAACAAGAATATTGCAATATAAGTGACCAGCAGAAATTACAACGTGGGCTGAAATTATAGCAAAGGGCAAGGGCTTTTATTCTCAAGTAGTTACAGCTAGTACTGCAGCTCCAAGGAAAAGGAGCAAAAGCAGTAAAAGCAAAATCTCTCACTATGATACACAATCCCCATGATTCATATGTGAATCTGTTATTTTAAATTTGTTCTCGGTGTAAGATAAAATTTTTTTTTCTTGCAATTTAAGTGACAACCTGAAAAAACAAACCGGTCTTCCTCCAGCATCCTAACCCTCCTCTCCGGCGCTCACGCCAGTTGCATTTGCAGGCCTCCAGCTCTGTACGTATCCACGACTGTGTAAAACAGAGAACAACTCACTTCGCATGGATGTTTACATGTCAGAGGTTCTGCCGAAGAATGAACGTAAATACGTGAAGGAACATGAAGAAGGTAAAAGCCCATTATTGGTATATTCTCTATTTTGCTTCTGAGATATACAAGGCAGAAGGGTTAAATGAGGGTCCTTTCTATGTCCCTCCTCTGCCAAACTGATTCATAATATGGTTTCGTATAAAGGGAAAGTACAGCCTCCCAACCTCAATTAGGAGGAGAAACTGTCTTATTTCAAATATTGAGATTATGAAAAGTTATTGCAAAGAACATTTGTAACTGTGACTCCCCGTAAAAGCCTTTAGCTCATAAGATATCACACACATACACACACACAAAAAAAAAAAAAAATTGAAAAGGTCTGTCACTGATGAAAAGATTTAGCAGGCACTATTTTCCAATGAATGAGGAATCTATAAAGGAATATAACCAGCAAAAACCTAGACAAGGACTCAATCCTATTTAATCATTCCTATTTGGCTGTCTGCAAAAGCCATCGACAATCTAACTAGCTGGGCAAGTTGTATTTAAGTTTCCTTTGCCATAAAAGGTAAGGGTGGTGTTGGCAAAACATGTAGAACAATGCTTTTCAAAAAGCAGAAGAAAAAATAAATTTTAGGATTCCTGGGTACGATTTGTCACCCTGTACAGGGTCTTAATTTTTTAGTAGGAATACATTCATTAAAATCATAGTCAACTCAGAAGCAAAAATGATTTAAAAATTATTCCTGGGTACCCACCAAAGCTTCTTAAGAACATTCCTGTAAAACTAAAGGCTCCATGTACTTTCATCATTAATCTGTAGGCCATGTGTATGAGCCACGAAGAGAAAATAGTATGACCTAAAGTATACTTATAATGTTGGAAAGAAGGAATGGTAGAGTTCCCAAAGGCTAAGGCGGCGATTTTTGGTGTTTTTGCCACCGCTCTCCTCCCCACAGCTCTGTAGCAGATGCTCCAGAAGTATTGTGGCATTTTCCCCCAGCAGCTCCTGGAAGAAACTCTAAAATACTTCATGATATAATATGTTCCATCAGCTAACAGTCATCTCCAAAAAGGTACCGAGGGGAAACCTATTTTCATCCTGTAAGTGTTACAAAAGACATTAGTCATCACGGCAATTATAAGATACAGGTTTGGCTACCGTCCCAAGTGCTATGGCCAATAAAAGAATCTGCATCTGTTCTAAAATGACTTAAACATTGAAGACATAATGCTAGAAGAAGGATGGTTTGGCTAAACTTCAGAAGAAAATGCACACAATTTTACAAGATAATATATTAGGGGGGAAATAATTTAATATTTTAATAGCGTTCACATCACTAACTTCCTACGGAGATTGGGACCACAGTAGTATTGTGCCCATTCTGTGCTTTCAAAAAAATACTTTGTTAACCTCCTATGTTTTTGTTATTTTAAATATTAGTTACATTTCAAAACACAAAACCCTAGGATACATTCTGGTAAATTACTCCCTCCTTAGAGAGGAGTAGAGCATGAAACTCAAAAAAGAATGTTTAATGGAACACAAATATCCAATCTAGAAACTCTAATAAAAATCTCCCATCACCGGGTGAAGGCTCTTGGCTATTACACAGAAAACCACCCCATGTGGCCCCCCTCAAAATGCATTACAAATCAGGATCATAATCTTTCCTTCCACAAAAATGGCACAAGAATTGATTTCAATTATCATTTAATACTTATTTCCTTCTCCTGTCAAAAAAAAATGTTCCATACACACAAAATTGAAAGTTGGCAGCCTGAACTCATTTATGGAATTTTAAAGACTATTGATTTACCAGTGACTTTCCTAGTGTTCTCATTGTTACTGGAAGGATGCCTCAGAGTCTGAATTATATGATGAGACAGGCTGGAATGCCAATGGGCTTAGTTAAGACTGATGGGGAAAAAAACCCTCAAAACTTTGTCAAAGTGAATTTTATAAATTAGTTTAACATGATTGATTACATTTGGTCACAGTCGCTCATGTAGCATTGACCTCACATCTCTTCTTGCTTTGTTGTGCCCCACGCAGCTCTTCAATGTCTGAGTATTAATCATTGGACAAAATATTTGTCATTTAAAAAGGTCATTTAAAAATAAATTGGGTCCATGTCTTTGGAAACCAGAAACTATTTTGTGCACCTGAAGGAGTTTTGTTATTGTTTTTTTTTTTTCATGCTATACCAGCATATAATCAAAGAGAGTGCTGAAGCCAATGTGGATGGTATCAGTTCACGTTCATAGTGTGTGGCGTTCTGATGGGCACTTGTACGTGCCTCTACTTGAACATTTAATTCTCCCAGCCAACCTTTGCTGAAAAGGCAGCATCAGCCTTTACCTATCTTTTTACCTATTAATGGTGCCTATGTGATCACGGCTAAGCACAACAGGACAGGCTTGTAGTACTAGGAAGGAGTTACGGTTACGTAGTCAGTATTTCCTCTAAGCAATGCCCCACCCAACTCCCCCGCCCCCCACAGACACTTCCCCAGAAGCGCTGCTGCACTGTTTCCCTCTTCGGAGGCAGGCCCAGAGTTTGTGGGGCCTGACGCTTATGTCATCCCGCGTTCCTTAAAAAGAAAGTTTCCAAAATTATAAATACAAATTAAGCATGAAAGTGAACATTTATTCAGAATGAGAAAGGTCATCGCAGCTAATTACAAAATTTAAAAAGCTGAAAATTCTATAAACTTCACAAAATCCAGAAAATATTTAGTATTTTTATCAACTAACTACTTGATATGCTTGTATCTATTTTTTCATATTATGGAACTATTATTTTTGATCACCTTCTAAAAGCATATTATGCTCTATAATAAAGACAGGAAATTCAAGGGCTTTTTTCCTCTAGCATGATTGATAGAAAAAGTTTGTTATTTTTGATAGTTTTGAACATCTTCAGCTTCACAACTTATTACTCGTTATGTTACAGACTATTACAATGATTGCCAAAGTCAGGTAAACTTCTATTAAGTTTTTTCCGCAGCTGAGCTGAATGCTATGGAAGAGTTTTGCACAGAACAGATGTGGCCTGATACGGAACAAAATTTGTTTCCTCATCACTAAATGCACAATTCCTGCAACAATGCCATAGTTAACGATCAAATAGCAGTCTGACCTCGACCCATGCATACTAGGAAGAGTATCCCTGGAATCATTTCTATAACAGAGTGTTAGCAATACATAATTTATACACATAAAGATATTCCACTAAATGCAAACAAATGAGTCTCCAACATGAACTTCAGTTAGCACAACCTCACAGACAGCCAAGCCCACTCTTACAGCGCCTGACCCCTCTGGAAGTGTGATAGGGGAAACCGATCTCCACTGCCACCAGGTAAAACCCCTCACTTCTGCAAGAGAGACTTGATCAAGTGGGCACACTGAGAAGGCCCCTCCTGGGGCCTTCGAAAGGAGATTTTTTTGCCTCAAGGTCAATCCTTTCCTGCCGGCCCCTTCCCACCACAGCCCTCCCTTCTTTCCCTGAACTCTCACCCCTACCCCATATACTAACCCCTTTGAATAAGCCTTGATTGATTTTCATTTATCTCCCACATCCACTTATCATCAAACCCTATTGTTTCCATAATCAGTGTTGTCTTCCGTCTTGACATTTTCAATGCATTCCTAGGGCTCAGAGCGGTAAACCTCACTCTTGTTCGTTTCATAGATCTTTCCTCCTTTTTTCACTCGGTTCCCCAATTCACCCAAACAACTTAGCATTACAAAATTCCCTAAAACCTTAGTTTATCCTCTGTAACATAACCTCCAGTTGGCCTTTTACTGCAGTCGTGAAGTTAGAATGTCAGCATCTGTAACTCCACAGTATTTCTCCCGCTGTCTTAAATGAACTCTGTTTCTCCAGAGAGTCCTCCCAGATTCTTTAGATTTGTTTGGAAGTTTCCATTTCCTTGCCTTCTCCTTTCTCCTCCTTCTCCTCCTCCTTCTTTGCATGGAACTTCCTCTGTCTTCTCTCTACTTCTCAATGTTATACTTATTCATCTTGGTCTGCTGTTACTGTTTTCCTTACCCTCTTACAAGTTTTTAAAAACACCCATGGCCATAGTGATAATTCCCTTTAGGGGCTGCCATACAGGGTGGAGCAAAAGTAGGTTTATATCTGTGAGTATGTGAAACACAGAGGTTTTTCTAGTATTATTATTCTTTAATTATTGTATGATTGTCCATACAAACAACTGTAAACCTACTTTTGCCCCACCCTGTAGTCTCTCTTTGGCACATAATATATGTTATGTTGTACTTTCATTCATTTAATATTTTTATAATTTGTGAGTGCGAATATATATATATATATATATATATATATATATATAGTGTCTTCCTTACAATATCGTAAGTAGGGTCAATTCAATTGCTATTATCAAGCCACTTAGAACTGCAGCGATAAAATAAATTTAAGAAACACTTTCTGCCTTTAGGATGTTTAATCTTGTAAATGGAGGAGATAACAAAAATTACTCCTAATGGAGGGTAAAGATAAGAGCCCTCCCCTATATAGCAATTATTTACAAGTTAATTGTTAGACTAATCTTAGTCTCTCCCACCAGATGGCGTGCTTTTGAGAGGAGAGACAGCGTTTTTTAACCACAGTTTTTATACTTCCAGCGCTTGGTTTCTGGAGGTACTGAGTTCTCCACAGTTGGAGGTGTTCATGTGGGGGCTGGGAGATGTCCTAAATATCAGCAAGGGGATTTACACCCTGACCAATGGTCTGGACGGAGGGCATGAAGGACAAATGATCTGTGTGTGTCAGTTCTCTGTGAGGCAAATAACATGCAGATAATATTTTAATGGGACAGAGGCTTGGGAGAAAGGAATTGGATGCAAGTCTCAATTCCAAGCTTCAGTTTCCTCATCTGCTAAAGTAGCTGATCAATAACTGGTGGCTCATGTTATTTTGATGCTAAGTGAATTAATATACAGCGACTGGAACCTACTAGGTATTCAGAAATTTAAGTTTTAGTTTACCCTGTTTGCAACTATTATCCATCGTAGAGCTAATCAGCTTAATATCTTGTTGTGTGGATGTTTTTCAAAATGTACTTTTCAATTCCCTAAATCTACTTCCGTCATGATGACAGATCTGTAAAATGTAAATGCCCTCTTCCTTGCAGAAGGTCAATGAAAAGAAGCTTTAAAATATTTAAAGTCTGGATTAGGATGTGTAACAAACCAAAATTCATTTTTTTTTTGAATCAGCTAACACTAATGATGGTTTTAAACAGCAATCTCCTTGCCAGTAAGCTGTTTCTTGTCAGGCAAGCTGCAAGGAGTGGATTTCTTCACCGGCATACCTTACGTGTGGTCAGAAACTTAATGTTGAGACTCAGCGGGGGAGAAAGAAAAGTCTGAAGAATGAATTAGCTTGTAATGTCATTTATAATAGTGGGAACCTTTTCTAAGAAATTTTATCTGAAAGTTAAGAACTCCTTGAGATTTCACCATCAACTCAGCACGGTGCTATTATTTTGTTACTGAGACGCTCAAACTTTGTTTTCTTACCCCTTACAGAGAAATCAATAGTTTAAAATTAGAGCGGAGTGGAGGCTCTTGATTGTTAATCGGAGCTTGCTACTGAGACGTCAAAGGCTGTTGTAAGCAGCTTACCCGCCATGTATTAAACTTTGTCTGTACTCATTGGAGGGTTTACATGGAAAGAATTAAAATATAGCATACGAAAGGTGTTTAAAAATATGGCAAAAATTAGTTTAAAAAATTACATTTCCCTGTTATCAACAACACGTTATCATAGATTTATTTGGGGATATCTGCCAAATTCATAGTATGTTCTCCCCTGAAAACCAGTGTCTTCTCAGGTTAGCCTTGGGGTTAGGTCCTCAATAACCACAGTTCCAGTTTGTGAACTTTGCCCATCCCCTTCCCTCTTCACTGTTGGCACATGAGTGGTAGATCTCAGACCAAATTTCCCGAAACTCTCATCCTATTGTCATAGCTGACTCAGCTTGTGTTAGACCTGATAAGCCCTAGTGAATAGGATTCTTCCACCTGAGGGTCTAGAGTAGGACTGAGAGGCAGCCAGCCTGTCAGCATCTGTAGGTGACGAGAACTGGACGTGTAAACATGGCAGCCCCAGGGTGGGCACGGTTCACCATGTGCTGAACCATGTGGATCAGAGAAGCCCAAACATCTAGTTCGTAGATTAAATGGAATAGAAACATATAGGCAGGGAAAACAGAGATGAAATATGGGTAGAGATTCTTGGTAGTTTTCTAGTTATTCTGTCCAGAGTTCTCTTTAGGCCTAACGGGATCTCTATTACTGAACTTCATGCATAAGCTTATATTGCTACGACAGCCTCCCCAGATGTGTTTGTTCATTTGTTAACTTATTTGTTTATTACTAAAGAAGATAAAATTGGTTATGCTATTTGCAATCATTGATGCCCAATTAATATACACAAAGATAGGTAAATATGACTTTAACGGGTCCACAGTTTATCCCAGGCAGAAATTAAAGAATATTTTACATGATAACATTTTAAATAATGGTTACTTTTCATTATGAATGTCTATAATATTCTAGGTAGTTATGCATACTTCTAAGCACTATGGATATCATTTCTAATATTATTTTACATATAATATACATATTATATTGTTTCTAATATGAATGCAGTCTTGTGAGATGAAATGATTAGTCCATTATACAGAAGGGAAATACAAGCCTCAGAGGGTTTATAAATTAATTACACAGCAACCAATACAGCTGGAATGCAAATCAGGAGGCTGCTGTCTGTTTCTACAGTCAGGTTCACTCTCCGCAGCAACACAGCGGAATTTCCTGAAGGCTGAGTACCTCCAACCGGAGCTCACTGAATTTTCCAGTTCCCCCCTGGTATTTATCATTTCCATAAATGACACCTCAGTTTAACCCAGTTGTGTAGTCCAAGGTTCTGTTTAACCTTCACTTCACAAAACTTCACAAAATTATCTTCACTCCTTTCTTTTTCACACATCCTACTTCTCTTCCAACATCAAACCCTAGCAGAGCATGTACACAGTGCACTCAGAATCTGACTTCCTCCCGTCGTCCCCACCCCCGAGCCATCGTGTTGTCAGTGGGAGACCGTGCAATGAGTTGCTCACCAATGTCCCTGTTCTGCTCTTGTGCCCAATCCCCACCCATAGTTTTCCTGTTCTCCAAGATGCAGGCAGATTAGACCTTTAAAAGCGTAAACCTGATCATGTCACTTTCCTGCCTCAATTTTTCCAAAAACAACATGGATTGACATGTCCATCCCTTGACCTTGTCTACTTCCTGCCCCTCACACATCTGCTCCAGCTTTGATGCTCTCCTTGCTGATTCCCAAATATTTCAAGCAGGTTCTATTTCAGGGCATTTATGTTTGCTGTTTATGTTACCAGGGATGTTCTTCATAGAGGCAGCCCCTTGGCCTAGACCCTCACATCATTGAGCATTTGCTGAAGTCTCCCCGTGGGACAGGCCCTTCCCTGACGGCCTCCCTCCACCTGCATCGCTGTATTCGTTTTTAATATATGTTTGTTTTCCATCTCCTTCCACTAAAATGTAAGCTTTATGAAAGCAGATATTTGGTCTTTGTGCACAACTACATCTCCAGGACCTTCAGAACAGAGCCTGAAATGAGACAGAGGCTCAGAAATGATTGAGTGACTGAATAAAAGGTATTAGATACTTTAAAAGCCAAGTACATAAATTCCAACGACATGACTTTCTACATTTTCTTTGACTTACTTTAACAACTACGCTCCTCCTAGATTTCTCCTTTCAAAATATAACCTTTTCCATCCATGTTTCTATGAGCTCTTTATGCTTTTTGTAACTCATTCTTATTTGCCTTGTACTCCAGGGATTTATTCAATGTAATTGAAATGCATGTGAAAGGCTACAGTATTTAGCCAGTCTTGTTCTCTTTCATGGTGCCCTATATATGCCCTGCAAATTATTTGATTAGTAACAGTGTTGACCACTATTACCCGAGCAGCTTTTCTCTCTTTTAATTTTTGAAATAAAGATCTAACTGTTTAAGCCTCTATTTGGAAGATAAAAATATCATAGTGGCAATGTACATGAAGATGATACAGCGAACCTCAGAGGTTCGCTAAGGTATAAGATTCCTCAGAGATTAAAAATGATCCCGTCACTTCTGTTGTGGACTTTTAATTCATTCATTTAACAAGTACTTATTTCACACACACTACATCTCAGGGAGGAGAGGGCAGAACCAAGAGTAGGTTCTGTGTTTTCTGGCCTGTGGGCTTATTTACAGGGAAGAATATGCTTTCTGCTTCTGATTTCAAAATTTCCACATTGTCTAAAATTTTAAATACCAAGATCTGATATCATAGGAAAGATACTTTAGATGAACACATTTCCCCATTTCCAGTAGAAATGAATTTCTAATAATATATTTTTTCACTGCTGCAGATAATAGCCAATGTTTCTTATTTAAGCAGTAACACTATTCCTAAAAACTAATATACTCTAAGCATTAATGTATTCTCAGTGACACGTAGCAACCATGTTCACTTTACTGTAGGGTTAAGTTTTACTTGGTTACTAACCAGTCCGTAGAAAATGTATATGTTTCGAGTGCCCAGCAGGTGACAAGAAGTATCCTTGAAGAGTTTATACTTAGTAAGTAATCATTCCCAGAGAACATTTAAGAGGCCAGCAGCCCATGAGTGGTTGAATGGAACAAATACCTGGATTAGGAGATGAGTACACTGAGAGGCTGATGGCAAAATGAATGTTTCATGGGATGATCTGGCTTGAATCAATTCAATTTAACATTTACTGTGGAGCACTGTGGTCACAAGAGTGAATGGGGAACCGTCTCTGTGTACAGTTTTCACAGCTGAGTAGGGGAAATGGATCCGGGTCTAGAAGACAATGTGAGCTCTGGAATACAAACGACCTAGATGAAAGGTCCAAGTGTGCATCAAGAGACAGAGTGGATGGGAGGGGAGCGGGCTGGTTACAGATACTGCATTTCTTCTGCTCATGTCGCATTTTTTGAAGTCTGCACATCTACCAATCCCATCTCTTTCATAGAGTGAAAGAGAGAGTAAGGGTATTTAAATAAAAGACCAGTCTCATGGTTGTACATTACTACCAAAGTTTATAATATGATCATATATTGTTTGCCAAATATTTCTTAGTGAGATTTATGATAAAATTTATCAAATCCCAGAAGAAGCTTCTGAATATATGATTCACATTATGTCCACAATTATTTTTAGTTTGAAATTGAATGAGTCTTCTAAAGATAACAAAACCTCAGGAAGGTTTGATTCTTAAAATGCAAGCTATTTAACTGGTACCAACAATAATCACAGCACCTGTAAGATGAAAGATTTCCCCAAAATGCGAATGTTTAAAAGCTCTCTTTAAATTCTGTTGCAAATGACATTTGTTTTCTGCAACAAACACCATCTACTATATTCATGGTATATAAATGTTTTTGAAGCTTAGCTTGTTACACAATTAATTTAACTCTTCCTAACAACCGATCGGCCCAGGGTACTTACATATTCTTCATAAGCCTCATGGGCTGGAGGAGGGGGTGCCCTGTATCCTGGCACGGCTGGTGCCCCCCGGGCTCGTGGGGTAGGGACGCCTCTTGCTACAGGGGGCACTGGAAGAGCTCCACGGGTCACAGTGGTCCCTCGGGGAGTGAGAACACCTCGCCCAGGTGGTGGGGGAGGAGGAATGGCACCCCCACGACCCCTAGGAAAAACAGGACACATGCAGATGAGGAACAAGCAGTGAGAGGAAAGGACTGAAACAGACAAAGCTCTCATCCTACAGCCGTACAATGGGAAGAAACCCAATTAATTGCTGCATGTGTGTGTAATTGAGATTCTTTAGAATGTGAAGCACTTTGACTTCAACAGTAGAATAAATTTTGTAAATGCTGGTTATGACTTAGTTATGAAAAGCAGGTAAAATACTTGAATATTCTCTTTTATAAAATTATAGAACCAACCCATTCTCATTCTATTGTAAAGTTACCAAGAAGACCCACTTGAGAGCATTGTCTGACATATGATTCACTGGACCACCCGTGAAACTGAGCTGCTAAATGCAAATGTCTCCTCCAGGCTGAAGGTTATCGACAGTGAGGTGCAGTATTGTCATCAACAACAAAAAAATCTGTCTGCACTTTAACGCTTAATAAAATGTGAAACTCTGACCATGGTAATATCATTCTGTGTATTATAGTAGCTTAAGCTTGAGGTCACTTGAAACCACAACTCATTGTCACAGATTTATTATCATGCATGTAATCCCCTAAACGGGTAGAGCCCCTGATATAATTTATTTTCCTCTGGTAACTATGGTGTTAGTGAAATATATTAGGACTCCACAAAAAAAAAAAATAATAAATAGACTAAATACTCTGTACTACGGTGCTTGACACAAAAGTAACTTGTGCTAAAAAGACCGAGATCAAATGGATGTAGCCAACTTTTATGGCATTCCAAGGCCTTTGGAGAGGTTGAGTGTTTTTCTGAAGTCTTTGGGCAGAAGCGTGGTTATTTCACTTTTTATTATGTCTGAAAGGCTGGCCTCTAGAAAGCACTGCTTTCAGCAGCAACACTAAAGCTTTGGGAAAAATAATGATCATTGGGATGTCAACAATCACACTGTTTGGCTGCACCCGCAGATGGGAATGTAGGTTATGCTATGAATAGCCGTCAGCTGGCTCTTTCTTGCTTGCAGAAAATGAGCTTTTACGAGCGAACAGCAAGAATGCTGGTAAAGCTTTGAAAAGTTTTAAATAGATTACAGAGTTGATGAATAGAGAAATTATCAGAGAATTTATTGTGAGTCTAATGTATAGAGAAGGCTCTCCTAGGCTGAGGGAAGGAGAAACACAAAAGGCCCGGAAGGCCAGGTGCCTGCCTCAAGCACAACATAGCTGAGGAGGCAATATTTTACATTATCATGGTAATACAATGCAATATTCTATATTATCATGGCAATATAAAAACACACCTATAAAAAGGATGTAAAGACCATTATTATTATTACCACCACTGGGCTTAGCACCTATCTATTGCCTCATAAGTAGGGTGAGCGTATTTCCAGGTTTGCCTGGAATTGTTCTGATTTACAACCGTTGCCCTAGTTTCCTATTCAGTTTAGCATTTTCACACTCTCAAAAGTGTCCACACTTGGCTAGTAAATTATATGTCACCTACTTTAAACTACATTTACAAGTGCGGGGTTTACCACTAAATAATCATCACAGGTATTACAACTCACTGGGCCTGCGGTGGGGTTGCTTTCCCTTGATGGGTGAAATCAGATGTCCGAATGTGTAATAATTTCTTCCTGTTTTAAAACTGTGTGATGTTTGCCTCATACCTAACTTCTCATTCGATTCCTTTATCAACTGTCTTTAAGATACCGCCCTAGCAAGCCTGTCTCCTGAATCTGACTCGTTGTGCCTTTTCCCTAGAATATTAACCCCACGTCTTGCTCCTCCAATTCAGCGCAAGATTTACATCACTATTTATGATACAGTCCTGGTTGAATCCACACTACAATATCCTTTCCTTCATTTTTCTCACTTTTTGAAATTTTTCCCCATTTAAGTCTTCAACTCCTTATTCTTGAATCAAATAAAAACAGCGAAGGGATTTAAAAGTCCAAATTGGCAGTTACAAAATAATCATGGGGATGTAAAGTACAGTATAAGGAATATGGTCAATAATATTGTAATACCTGTATGATGGCAGGTGGGTACTGGAAATATTGGGGGAAACACTTTGTAAGTATGTGATTGTCTAACCACTATGCTGTACACTGAAAACTAATACAAGATAATATTGAACGCCAACTATAATTGAAAAATAAAATTAAAAAGTGTAATCTAGGCATAGCTTTTGCCAATTTGTGAGAAATACTCTTACATGAGCTCATCAGTGGCCCACTGATCTCAAAATCCCCTGGATCTGTTTACAGTGCCCATTTTACTGCACCTCCCGATTACACTGACCACTGTGGACTTCGGTCTGGAAACTGCCTTCTTTAGACTTGGTGACTTCGCTTTTCTCCACATTTCCTCCCTCTTCTTTTTCTTATTCAGCCTCCTTCACTGGCTTCTCTGTTCCTGAGGCCCTTGTCATATGGGTGTCCTCACTCTCTATCTTCTGTCCTCTTTCTCTTGTGATGCTCCCTGCACTCTCTAACTCGAATTATGGTTATTATCTGTTTCCTTCCTAACACAAGCCATATCCTGGATTACGGGCCATACATCAGAGGTTCCTTAACTTGTCTGCACGTTAGTTACCGGAAGACCATTGAAAATTCCAAATTCCAGACCATACACCAGGCCAGTGACATCACGGTACGTGGAAGCAGGAAGTCCTCTGACTCCAATGTGCAGAGCACTTAGGAAATCCTGTTTATATGCACCATCGAATTTGAAAATCTTGACAAGTCTGTCATGTAACAGTTTCTAAGACATAACAACCAAGGCACAGAAAGTACAAGTCACCTGCCAAAGATCATGCTAACAAATCCAAGAGCTAGAATTAATTATAGGAATAATTATGGTCTTTATTCAACTTGGTTGTTCACCTAACCTTAGTTGATATAACAATCTCCAACTAGGCCAGATATCACAGAGTTATCCTTGTCTTGGGTCCTCTTTCTTTTCCAGCATCTAATTAGGCCCTAATTCCTATAAATTCTAATCTCTAGTTCTGTATCTCTACACTTCAAATGGTGTTCTTTTCTCTGTTGAATAATGGACTCATCTTCCCGCTGGCTTGCCTGCCCTAAGCCAGTGTGTCTCTGTCCCTTTTCTCTCACCCACAGGGATGACTGAGGAGTCTTTTTCGAAACAAGATGATCACTCCCCTATTTAATAAACACCATCAGTTCCAGGTATTAATACTCCTTATAGTAAACAGTACGCCTCTAATGTTTCATTTTCCATGGCTTGCTCTCACTCAGAATATAGTAGCAGTGTGTGTTAGAGATGTCACATGACTTAATTCTTTAGTTAGATAATATAAACTACTAGAATATACATGCGATGCTTTGTTCTCTACTATGTATATGTGATCAGAGAATTAGTTTTCATACATGTTTGTTGAAACATAAATTCCTCTAATTAAATAAATTTTTGACAGATTATTATAGAAGTTTAAAAATATCCTAGATACCATTCTTTTTGAATATGTGTTACTGAATAGTTTAATAAAGTCACAATTCCATAAATATGTACAAATTACCATTAACATTAACATGTTTTCAAGGGCTTTCTGATCAATATGATTTTCTGTTTTGAGAAACTGTTTCCTTATTCCTTCTTATTTGTAGATACATTTTATTATCTGGTTTGAAATAGAAGGCAACAGAGTTCTCCATTTACTTTCATTAATGTTAATACATTAAAAACGTCAATACAGCATTGAAAGTGAGGTTTAATTTTCAACATTAATTTTCTTTTTATGTATGTAGTTTCAGATCTATAAGATCCATGGGATATTAAAAACAAAAACAAAAGCTCTTGGTCAAATTTTTCTATTAAGATAATTAAAAATATAGACCATATGCACTATTCTTTATTAAATTAATAGAGGTTAAATTTTTAGTACAAAATTTCACTGAAATAAAAATCTCATGGTTTTCTCAAATACGGCAAATATAATACTACATTAAACAACATTAATAACAAAATAAAATCTCTCAATACAAAGATTTTATAATCTCAAAAGCAGGTTAATGCATTACTTTAAAAAGTTATCTTAATTTCAAGGAATACAAAAAAGGAAAAAAAAACTGTCTCCTCTGTAGACATAAATTGTCATTTGTTTGAACTATAAAAGCAACAAGTTCATGATTTAAACCGTATGATTCAATCATTTGAAGATACCTGCGATGTCATTTTACAACCCATCATGATGAGCTTAGCACCCTGCAATGCTTTATAAAAGGCCAATTCCATAAAAAGTACATCCATGAAAAAGCTATGTCACATTTTTAGCAATAAATAAATGTTTCTGGATAGCATTAAATAGCTCTGATTTTATTTTTTAAAGATAAATATACAAAAATAAGCTCTAGATTCAAAACATTTTCAGAAGTGTTTCCTTTAGTCAAATGTAATGTCAAGAATCTTCATATATTGCCTTCATATTTTATTTGGAAATTTATTATTCTTAACTTTTTCGGGTAATTTAAAAACTGTTTGATGCAATTATGATTTAAATATTAAAATGCTGGTGTTTTGACAGTGCCCGTTGAAAATATTTGGAGCATAACTAATAAAAAAATTGAATCAGCAAATATCTTAGAATCTCTTCAGCTGATTTCCATGCAATATATAAATAATATTCCAAGTCTATGTCTTTCAGAGATTTGAAGGCCAACTTTAATAGGGTGAGAGAATGACAGAATTACAATGTCTCTGTGTGAAGGCTATGAGCATTTTTTACTTGTTTGCAAACTAATGCTTTCTGTTGAAAGCATGACAGAGTCCTACAAAACAAACCTCTGATGACCAAAGACATTGCAAAGTCAAATGTAACTAAACTTTAAATATCCTTACCATCTGCCAAGCAAGAAGTATGCTTCTGGTTTTTTGTACTACTGTTATTTATATTATCAATCTATATATCGAAATTTCTTTCCTTTCTCCTTCCTTCCTTCCTTCCTTCCTTCCTTCCTTCCTTCCTTCCTTCCTTCCTTCCTTCCTTCCTTCCTTCCTTCCTTCCTCTCTCCCTCCCTGCTTCCTTCCCTCCTCCCTCCGTCACTTCTTTCCTATTTATCCATCATCATCTATCTCTATATGTAGCTGGCAAGACTATGACAATTCAAGGGCCACCTAAGGCACAGACAAAATTTACAACTTTCTCTTTACACAGTTGGTTAAGAGCTCAAACTGTGAATTCTGTAATCAAACTATCTGTGTGATGTTGGGCAAAATCCTTACATCTTTCTGTATCTCACTTTATCCCCTGTATATAATATTTAACCTTAGTGTGGAGGATTTAACGAGTTAATTCATGGAAGTTCTTGTGTACTGTGTAAGCATTCACTGTTTTTGTGGAGGTGGTGGTTATTCTTGCTGATGTCGTTGTTGCTAATTCCTTGCTGTGATCATGCCACAAAGCAAGCGAGCAAAAGATTGCCATCCTCACTGGCTGTTAATTTACTTAAAGTAAAAACCAATGTACCTTGAAGGCGTTGTGGGCGCTATTCTGATCCCTCTGCCTCTAATACCTCTGCCACGGCCAGAGTCTTCTGAGCCATTTAAGTAAGATAATTCACGTAGTTGTTCCTGACGAATTTCATCATTATAGTCCTAGAAGGAAAAAACGTGACTGATGAGTTATAAAGGGGCAGGGAGTTCTTGGAACTTAACAAACAGAGTAAGAAATAAATTTTTTCATTTATTTTTCTAGAGCCTTGTATACAAGAATCTAAAATAATGTAAAAGTGTATATAGTTCAAATTCCTATTTTTATGTAGAGAAATTGAAATTGCTTTATTTATCAAGGAAGTAAGTTCTCAGCAGGAAATCAGATGACTTTTGCTGGGATGTTACTTGATTTGTTAGCCAGCAAAGGGAAGAAAACAATATAGAACAATATCTTAGAATGTACCAGGTTATGATTACTAGTAAGAGCATTAATGCAAAAACAACTTGAATGACTGCATGATAACCACAAAACTCCTGTTCTTAAACCAAAAAGGGGCAATCCCAAGGCCCAAACTAGATACTGAGCATGTGTTAAAATAATAAAAAAGTACAAATAATAGGGGACAGTTTCAGACAACTGGGGAGCTGTCAATCCAACCAAACAAATTGATGAGCAATGTTCAAAAATAAGAAATTTTCTGTGTTCTAGCATTGGACTGACAGAGAGTGATAACAGTGGCAGAAGGCAAATTTCCCAGTAATAACCAGAGATTGAGTCAAAGTCAAAGGGACCATCTCTCTCCCAGATCAGTGTGGAAATGTATCCATCATTTTAATGACCAAAGAATAGATCTGAGTCTGCTATCTTCAAAAAAACAAGTGTCAGTCTTACCTGTTTTTCCTTTTACTAATAATACACACACACACACACACACACACACACACACACACACACACACACTCTTGGTCAAACACTACAAAATTGAGGAATGGCTTATTTTTGCTGATTAGTGGACAGTTGGTCCTGTTCAAAACATCTATGCATTTACCTGATGCACACAAAATGACCCTTGATATTTAGTGTCAATGTGTCCATGCAGATAAAAAGTCCCTGGGTTCAAATAGTTCATAATGCTTATTTACATTTTTAGTTTACGGAATACATGAAAGTATTATCATTTTTTACTGGTCCAATAATTGTGTCGTGACTGCAGTTTCAATAATAACCCTCCTTGCCTCAGGTTCCCAGCTGGTTAGAAACATGGGTTAAGGTTGGATCTTGCTGAAGAACAGAATTTGTAGGAACCACGAGTGCTGAGGAGGAGTTCCGCAGTAGGGAAAGTGCTCGGAGGACAACGCGCTGAGAAATGGGTCTCACGATGCATGGCCTGCTATGTATCAGTACACATTGGATCTTTTGACATCAACCAAATGTCTCTATGGACTTTTTGGAGAGGACCAAATTTCCTGCAAGGATTTTTGCCAAATAGCCAATCTCATTAAATCTTTTTTTTTATTCAGTAAACTTACATTTAAGTGAAATGAATCTAGCAGAATCTGTGGTGTTGAGGAGAAGTCTGGGAGTTGAGACTAAAAATATTTGTAAAGGGCAAGCTAACAGAAATGACATTTGAGCATTAGTTGTGGGACCAAAAATCAAGTCTATTATCTCAACAAATGATGTCAGTTTAAAAAGAAAGAAAGAAACAATGGGACTACATTAAACTAAAAAAGTTTTTGCACAGCAAAGGAAACCATCAACAGAACAAAAAGACAACCTACTGAATGGGAGAAGATATTCCCCAGTGTGATACATCTGGTAAAAGGGTTAGTGTTCACAATTTGTAAAGAACTTGTACAACTTAACATGAAAACAAACAATTCAATTTCAAAATGGGCAGAGGACCTGAATAGACACTTCTCCAAAGAAAACACATAGATAGCAAATAGACATATGAAAAGATGCTCAATATCACTAATCATCAGAGAAATGAAATTGAAATGACAATGAGATATCACCTCACAGTTGTCAGAATAGCGATCATCAGTAAATCCACAACCAGTAAGTGATGGTGATAACGTGGAGAAAAGGAAACCCTAGGGCACTATTGGTGGGAATGCAGATTGGTGCAGCCACTGTGGAAAGCAGCATGGAGATACCTCAAAAAATTAAAAATGGAACTGCCTTATGAGCTGGCAATTCTACTTCTGGGAATACATCTGAAAAAACCCAGAACACTAATTCAAAAGATTGTATGCACCCCTATGTTTATTGCAGTGTTATTTACAGTAGCTGAGCTATGGAAGCAACCCAAGTGCCCATCAATAGATGAATGGATAAACATGTGGTGGTACATGCAATGGAATATTGCTTGGCCATAAAGAGAATGAAATCTTATCATTTGAGACAGCATAGATGAACCTAGAGGGTATTATGCTAAGTGAAATTAGTCAGTCAGGGAAATACAAATGCCATATGATTTTACTCATATGTGAAATCTAATGAACAAAATACACAAACAAAATTGAAACAGATTCATAGACACAGAGAAAAGACTGGTGGATGCCAGAAGGAAGGAGGTTGGGGGATCGGTGAAAAAGGTGAAGGGATTAAGAAGTCCAACTTGGTAGTTACAAAAGAGTCACGAGGATGTAGAAAGTGCAGCACAAGGAATATAGTCAATAATACTGTCATACCTATGTATCGTGTCTGGTGGGTACTGGAAATATGGGGGGGGCCACTTTGTAAAATGTATCATTGTCTAAACGCTATGCTTTACACATGAATCTAAGGCAAAATAATACTGCATGTACACTGTAAATGAAAAATAAAATTAGAGAACAATGCCAGTTTAGCTATGCTTATATGTGTTATAGTGACATTAAGTAAAAACTGGGTACACTTTCCATATACCTCAGTCTAGAACAGGGGTGTCCAGCCCACAGCCCATGGACCGCATGCAGCCCAGGATGGCTACGAATGTGGCCCAGCACAAAATTGTAAATTCACTTAAAACCTTTTTTTTTTTTTTTGCTCGTCAGATTTCATAGTGTTGTGTATTTGATGTGTGGCCCAATACAACTCTTCTTCTTCCGGTGTGGCCCAGAGAAGCTAAAAGGCTGGACACCCCTGCTTCTAGAACATGACAGGGCTGCCCTCAGGGTACAAAGATTTCTAATACACAACTTTACGTACAAAAACTGTGCTGATTCAAGCAAAAGTACTAGTCACTCCAAAGCATTTATTTTCTTATTTTTAACATGTTTCTTTTATGTTTATCTTCTTAAATATCTGATTATAATAACAATGGACTCAACACAGTTGGCTGACAGAAGAGCTATACAGTAGAAAATTATAGTTACTAACTAGTCATGTATTATTCAATTCTTACCTCTGAATTTTCACATGTAAGCAACAACCAAACTAAAGAATAAGCATATCTATTATTTTATTAGGACCAGGTAATATGATAAATTGCTACTTCCAAGTGAACCAACCAGCCGCCATCAAAATGAAAAAGTCCGTAGTTATCCCATGTACTATTCCTAATAAGAAAGTGGATCTTTTTTTCCTTTTGCTGCTCTACCAAGGGCCCAGAAATAAACCCACACCTTTACAGTCAATTAATGTTTGACAGAGGAAGCAAGCACATACAATGGGCTACAGATAGTTTGTTCAGAATAGTGAAATTAGACCACCTTCTTTCACCACACACAAGAATAAATTAAAAATGGATCAAAGACTTAAATGTTAGATGAGAAACCATAAAAATCCTAGAAGAAAACATAGGCAGCAAAATCTTGGACATTGCTCATAGCAATTTTTTTTATCAAATATATCTCTCTGACAAGGAAAACAAAAGAAAAAATAAACAAATCAAACTACATCAAACTAAAAAAATTTTGCACAGCAAAGGAAACCATCAATAAAATAAAAAGGCAACATACAGAATGGAAGAAAATATTTGCTGATACATCTCATATGGAGTTAATACCCAAAATTTATAAAAAACTTACAAAAATTAACACCAAAAAAAGAAACAATCCAATTAAAAAATGGGCAAAGGGCCTGAATAGACACTTCTCCACAGAGGACATATCAACAGCCAATATACATAGGAAAAGATGCTCAATGTCAATAATCATCAGAGAAATGCAAATTAAAACCATAATGAGATACCACCTTGCACCTGTCAGAATGGTCATCATTAATAAATTGACAAACAAGGGTTGGCCAGGATGTGGAGAAAGGGGAACCCTTTTGCACTCTTGGTGGGAATGCAGGTTGGTGCAGCCACTGTGGAAAGCAGTATGGATATACATCAAAATGTTAAAAATGGATCTGCCTTTTGACCCAGCGATTCACTTCTGGGAATATACACAAAGGAACCCAAAACACTAATTTGAAAGAATATAAGCACCCTATGTTCATTGCAGAGTTATTTACAATCATCAAGATATGGAAGCAGCTCAAGTGTCCATCAGGGGATGAGTGAGTAAAAGAACTATGGGACACTTACACAATGGAATCATGCTAGGCTGTAAAAAAGAAGAAAATTTTACCCTCTGTGACAGCATGATTGGACCTGGAGAACATTATGCTAAATGGCTCACCACTTTGCACAGCCACATCAAAATTACAACTAAAATAGAAAAACCATCACTCAGAACTGTCAGAAACTGAGTTGAATGGAAGTCTAAAAACTATAGAATTAAAAAAAACATATCCATCCAGACTGGTAGGAGGGGTGCAGATGAGGATGAGCTGGTTCCATACCACGTCTGGAGGAAAAAATTCCTGAGGGATATCTCAGGAGCAAGGAGTCCCAATCCCACACTAGGCCCCCAGCCCAGAGTTCCGGTGCCAGGAAGATCAGTCCCCACAACTGGCTGCAAAAAACAGCAGGGATTGAGTCCATGGAAGAAACTTCTGGAGCCCCAAGCAGTTACTCTTAAAGAACCCACACACAGGCTCACCTATCCAAACTCACTCCCTCTGAGCTCTAGCACTAGGGTAGCAGCTTAAAAGGTGCCAGTGGTATATAGGGAGAAACTGAGGTAGGTGTCTGGCATCAAAGAGAGGAGAGGCCATTGTCCCTCGGCTAAACCCTCCCCTCACTGAACCAGTAGACTGGTGCCATATCTTAGACTCCAACCTGGCTAACACCGACTGAAGTTGGAGAGCCCCAGAGACTCCGCCTCACCCAATTTTCAGGCCCACCCAAGCTGCCTTTCCATATGAATAGCTTGTCTTGGCTCTTGCTTTACAACTTCCTAAATCCTGTCAAATAAGCAAAGCTGGCCTTAGTGAGCCAGGCCAAGCACTAGCAGCAGCCAGGTAAGATTCACAGTTTGGCTTTACCTGGGAATTTCCAAGCCCACCACAAGTAGCAGCCTTCTCAGACTGCTTTACAGCTCATATGTGTTGCCCCCAGGCAAAACACAGGTAGGGGCTGACCTTGGCCTGTACTACCTGGGAAACCCCAGGGCCAGCACACCCAGTGGACAGCTACAGATCACTTTGGAGCACCATCACCCTGCACCTGCATAGTTGATCCTTCATGGAGGGTGGAGGTTGGTGGTCAGTGGTCACAGCCAGTCCTTGCAGCTGACTGGCCTGAATAAATCCCTCCCATTCATCTGCTAACAGCAATCAAGGTTCAACTACAAGAAGAGGGTATATTGAGTCCACATGAAGGGTGCACCTTAGGTAACCAGCTTGGGTGATAGAGGAGGCTGTGCCATTGGACCCTATGACATTTCCACATTAGGCCACACTACCAAGACACAGAGTCAAAGGAGCTATACCTAATTTACAGAAACAGACATGGGGTGGCTGCCAAAACAAGGAGACAAAGAAACATGGCCCAAATGAAAGAACAGATGAAAACTCCAGAAAAAAACCTAAATGAAATGGAGATAAGCAATCTATCAGATGCAGAGTTCAAAACACTGGTTATTAGGATGCTCAAGAAACTTAGTGAGGACTATACCAGCAAAAAAAACAAAACAAAACAAAAAAAAAAGATCCAGTCAGAAATGAAGGATACACTAATTGAAATAAAGAACAATTTACATGGAAACAACAGTAGAGTGGATGAAGCCAAGGATCAGATCAATGATTTGGAACATAAGGGAGCAAAAAACAACCACTCAGAACAAGAAGAAAAAAGAATCCCCCCAAATATGGATAGTATAAGCAGCCTCTGGCATAACATTTGTATCATAGGGGTACTGAAAGGAGAAGAGAAAAAGCAAGAAATTGGAAATCTACCTGAAAAAATAGTGAAAGAAAACTTTCCTAACTTGGTAAAGGAAATAGACATGCAAGTCCAGGAAGCACAGAGAGTCCCAAACAAGATGGATGCAAAGAGGCCCACTCCAAGACACATCATAATTAAAATGCCAAAGGTTATAGGAAAGGAGAGAATCTTAAAAGCTGCAGGAGAAAAGGAAAAAAAAGTTATCTACAGTTCCAATAAGACTGTCAGCTGACTTCTCAAAAGAAACTTTGCAGGCTAGAAGGGATGGGCAAGAAATATTCAAAGTCATGAAAAGCAGGCAACTACAGCCAAGATTGCTCTACCCAGCAAAGCTATCATTTAGTCAAAAGGCAGATAAAGAGCTTCCCAAACAAGAAAAAACTAATGGAGTTCATCATCACCAAACTATTATTATATGAAGTGTTAAATGGGACTTATTTAAGAAGATCGAAACTATGAACAATAAAATGGCAAAAAATACATATCTATCAACAGTTGAATCTAAAAAACAAACTAAGCAAACAAGAAGAACAGAGAGAATCATGGATGGATATAGTGAATGTTTTAATGGTTGCCAGATGGGAGGGGGAGGGGAGAATGGGTGAAGAGGTGAGGGGATTAAGAAGTACAAATAGGTAGTTACAGAATAGCCATGGGGATGTAAAGTACAGTATAGGAAATGGAGCACCCAAAGAACTTATACACATGACCC
This sequence comes from Anoura caudifer, assembly GCA_004027475.1. Classification (NCBI taxonomy): domain Eukaryota; kingdom Metazoa; phylum Chordata; class Mammalia; order Chiroptera; family Phyllostomidae; genus Anoura; species Anoura caudifer. The sequence continues at coordinate 84,646 of PVKU01004982.1, forward strand.
ATGGATGTGAACAATGGTGTGGGGATTGCTTGCCAGAGTGGGCAGTGCTGAGTGGAAGGGCACAAAGGGGGGAAAATCAGGACAACTATAATAGCATAATCAATAATATATAATTTAAAAAATGAAAAAAGAGTAGTAAATGTAATGACAGAAATTTTCTAATCATACTTGTAAGGCACATTTGTGTAATTGAAGATAATCCATTGACTTATTACTTGCAATATTTGCATCATTAAATGACAAATGATCAGAGCGTTTAATAAACAGGTTTTTCTAATTGGATAATCAAAATATATATAGCACCGTATTTATAATAACAAAGCATCTAAATGTTACAAATAAAGAAGTTTTTTTTAATGTCAAATGTAGGGATAGTTGAAACTCTAAATATTCCCTAGATAAATGTATTCTGTGTATTATTTTTATAACATAAATATTATATAAGTTTCTAAGCACCTAACTCTAAATTTATATTATAGTGCTTATTTACATTCTTTCAATAAGCACAGTAGTTTAACATTGAGTAGTTTAGCACAGTAGTTTAAACATATGAATGTTTATGAATTAAACATTCATAACTACTACATGAGTCTAGCTGAGTTAGAATGTCCTATGGAACATTTAATTGTTACATGCATTGCCAATGCTTCAGCTATATAACATTTTAAACATACTAGGATACAAAATATTCAAAGTTTACCTTGTAAATGTTATCTTATTAGAAATATACCATATATTAGTTCATTTGAGTAGTACTGTGTTCTAAGTTTCTGGAGTCATAAAAAATACATATAAATGATAGATTGTAGTTTTATGGCATTTTAGTTTTTACATTAAATTTGCTAAAAGATATTCACTGAAAAGTAAAATGTAAGTTCATGAGTAGTGATAATAATAATTTGTATTTTATGATATTATTATAGTATTATATTATTTATTAACTTAATATTAAAGGACCTTTGAGGGAGAAAAAGATAGGCAAATAATCACCTAAGTATGTGGCAAGTTCATGCAAAGGATGGTAAAATTATAGCAATTCTGGATGAAAAAATAATTTTTGGTAATTTAAAATAAGTAAATATTAAAAGACAACTTAATATAGCCCTTTAATTTATATGTGAAGGTGAAATATTCAAAAATTTTAAAAATGAGTCACATCCATATTATAAGGACATTTTGTCAAAAAGTGAAACATACTTAGGGATTAGCCTTACTGCTATTTTAGATAGAGTTTCAAATTACTGAGGTTCCACCTGTCAAATAATAAAGAATGCTTTACTACTTTGGGGTACACCTGCAGTAAATAAAACATACACAGTCTAAAAATAGTCCTTGCCTTGCAAGATGAGTTACAAAGTTGCTTTAAAAATGCTGATTGGTATAACTGTTTGGGTTTCAGACAAAAGCAATTTAAATAAGTAATGTGAACCTTTGAATGATTCTATCAAGGCCTAAATACCAGAAGCATATCACACAAATACATTTTTAAAATTGATCCAAATTTTAGTTTTTCTATAATATCCCAAAATGTTGCTTTGTTGCCACTAAAAAAATAAAATATGCTATCGTGAAATCATAACAAACACATTCACAGTACTTGCATGTTCCTTTAGCTCTGGGGGAGATAAACGTGCCCTAAGAAACAGCTTTCATGGAATTCGTGAGCGCTCCTTTCTTCATCTTTGACAAGGCCCTCCTGCTGGGATGACATGTGGTCTGAACAGCACACACAAAAGCTCAGAGCAGACAGATGTTTGGATGTTCCTAGAAAGGACTCATGCTCATAGTCGGCATATTTAATGTATATGCATAATTTCCCAGCTACATACACTCATGTCCATCTGCTGTGAAGGCATTTTGCCCAAATACAAATTGGGAGATTATTTCACTTGCAGATAGATGCCAGGTAGTGACAGGTAAAGACAGGCTACCTGGAGGCACCGTGAGAGACCTTTTCTCTGCCAAATTCCCTTTCCTGAGACTACGCTGGGCACTGTTGCTTCACATTAAAACTGTGATTATAACCACCGGTAACATGTAAATGCATAGTTGACTCTACCAATGCCAAGACCACTCAGACGATATCAGGGGAGAGTGAAATGCAGACTGTAACCCATCTGCACCATGACAAAGTGACCTGGGATTTCCTCAGCCCTTACAAATAGCGAGGTTAGGACACTTTCATCAGAGTAATAAACAAGAAAATGTGGGAGGTAATGGGTCCTGCGCCCGCATCAAATCTGCAGCTAAGTTGAAATGGGTAGAAGCTATTTCAGAAAACAACTAGAGCTGTGCTGAATATTATTTAGCAAAACATCTTAGACAATCTCTTAGCTAACATAGGGTGAGTTTTAAATAGCCCAGACTAGGGACCAGAAAAACTCATTAACAAAATGTGATCAAAAAACAGTCAATTAAGATTTATTAAGAATCTGCTTGGTGCATGATTTCGCATAAGGTCTGTAAAGGCTTCATAAAGCTTATTCATCAAAGGAGACTGAATACCACAAAGTAAAAATATCATGTACTTTCTATATAAAACTGCTGGTTATGGTAATTTGTTACTCAAGAATGTTTTCTCCTTTTTTTATTAAAGTTATATTGCACATTACATGACAAGCATAAAAATAAGATAATTATACAGATATGATGTAGATGGTTTGCAGGATTATTGGAAAGGCTTATTTTCCATCTTGTTTTATTTTACCTTAGTAACCATTGGCCACTTACATACGAGGTCTAGGAACCAAGACCTTTAGAATGGACAACAAACAACTCATGTGTTTGGTGTTATGCCTTCACCCACCCTAGTTTATCCAGTCAGTCAGTACCTCAGTTTAAATTCAGAGTGGTAGGTAACTATTTAGATAGCATTACATGAGAGAGTTGGGCTGCTTTCTAAAAATACCAACTTCCATTTTTGTAGGTACAGTCAAAACGACTATATTTTCTTCAGTAAATTTTCTTGGCAAGTTACTGTGCACATGATACAGGATCTTTAGCTGCATTTCAAGATGAAATAGGCATCAATGAAAACTTTGGCTTAGTATAGTTATCTTAATTTACAGGTACAAGAAATGAACTCTTCGTTAACAGAGACTTGATGATGTTTATTGATACACTGATCCAATGGGCCCAAATTCTTCTTTACAAAGAAATCTTCATCATAGGGATACATTTAGAGAAGAGTGAAAATTCTGTGCATAAAAATTCTGTGCATTGAGAGGAGATAGGCCATAGGAGTGATTTTGGTCAATAACCTTAAAATTCCAGGCCTTCTGTTACACATAAAATTGATATATTCAAGATAATAATGAATCTAACCAGTCAGATTTTTAAAAGTGCTTAAAGGAGTTTTGCTAATATAAATCATCCTTTTATGTAGTACGTGTATTTCTGAGCAGCAAGTAAGTGCCAGGCACTGAGGTAGGTGCTGGATTCACAGCAGAGGAAAGCCTCTGAGCCAGCGGAGCTTACGTGAACGTGTGAGAAGATTCCTACGCATGCTCATGAAATGGCAGAGCAAGTAACATTTCAGTGAAATGCCTAGACAAGCAGAGCAGGCTTTTCAATATTCTCCAAATGGGTGTATGCTCAATTCAACTTTGAGTCCTTTGGTTGCTTTAAAAAATAATTTATTCCCAAAACTATACTAGTGCTTTCACGGCTGCTACTTTTTAAATTTTACTGTATTGAAAAAAAGTGTTGAACTCTACATTTCTGTTTTAGAAATAAAAGTAGTAACTGAGAATAGCTATTTAGATTGATAGCTCATTAGGAAATCTCCCCTAGCCCTGGCCAGGTACTTGGTTGGTTAGAGTGCTATTCCAATACACCAAGGGTGTGGGTTTGACCCCTGGTTAGGGCACATACAAGAATCAACCAATGAGTGCATAAGTAAGTGGAAAAACAAATTGATGTTTCTCTCTGTCTGTCTCTCTCTCTAAAACCAATTAAAAAATTAAAGGAAATCTCTTCAAAAAGTTCTCCTTTTAGAGAACTTTCTTTCTCCCACATGAAAAATGTAATGATTTCTTTCTGACTTTCTTTTAATCAGGAAAACAACCACTTACTCAGTCATGGTAACTTTAAAAAAATTCTGTGAAAAGAGTATAAAATATGTTGTGCCTGCCTTTTTTTCAGTGACCTTTTTACTTGACAGCTTCAGTTACCTCCAAATTTAATCTAAAAAAATCTTTGCATGGTATTCTACCTGAATATTTAATAAGATTAAAATAGAGTAGTCCTTAAATGTAACATAAGTGCCACTTTTTCAGACACCGTATTAGAGGAGAGCAGAACCGTGTACCACATGGGAACGGGGAACACAGCGCAGCCAATGAGCACAAACATGCAGTAATGAGAGTACCCAGCTGGGATGAAGATGTCAAGTGAAGAATGCCATCTTCTGAATACTTACGAAGGGAAAGGAAGGAACAGTTGATGAAAATTTTACTTTCATGGTCAGTAAGTGAAGAAATGAACTTGTAATACATGACTGCAATATGGTGAAATAAATAGTTGAAAAAATGAAAAAAATATGTTTATATATATATATATATATATATATATATATATGAAAGTTCCATGTAATGACATGAAATATCATAGCTGCAAAGTGAAAAGAACAAAGCTTGGGAGCTGAAGACCTTGGGGTATGTCCTTTATTCCTTTCCTCGTTTTCATTGACTTTGTCTCAGTGGGAATCATCTGCTGGGTTATTCAACGAGGTTTCTCTTCCTCAATTTGCTAAGGTAAGGTAAGGTCTTTCGATGGATAGTAGATTGTGTTTGCCTGTCTGTGAGGTGGATTTGGTCAGCACCCACAAAGGTCTTGTGATGGAGCCTCTTTGTCAGGAGCAAAACTCTAAGCAGGAAGACCTGGATTCTTTGCTGTAGGGGGCCCATGCAGAGTGACTGGCACACTGGGCTGCTCCTCTGGAGGGTGACCAGGTCACTTCTCTGTTTTGAGGCTTCTCCCAAAATTTCCTAATCCCATAGGACATCTCCAGAGCTCTCCTCAATAGCGCTTGAGTCAGAGGAATCAAGCAGCCCCTCTCCCCTTCCTCCACACGGTGAATCTGCACAACAGCTAGTCAGAATCAATCCTGTTCTACAGAAGGGATTCACTGCACAAAGTCATCAGATTCTCTCAATATCCATTGGATTGATGGTCCTTTTCTAAGGCTCCTTTCAGGTCTTGGATCTCCTTATTCTCTAACCCTGCACCTGAAAGACTAAAGGTAATGCCTTCTTTCTTGCAATCACTTCCAGTATCAGGTACTTCAAGACCATTCAGCCTCCCTACCAAGATACTTGTATACATTAAGTCCTTTCATCAAAGACACGGGAGAAGTGCTATCAAGAATTAGGTGGTAAAAGACATATGCCATATACTCTCACCTATAAGTGGAACCTAATCAACAAAACAGGTGAACAAAATAGAACCAGAGATGGAAATAAACAACAAACTGACAGTGACCAGAGGGGAGGGGATAGAGGGAAAGGAGGGGAAGGGGCAAGTCAAGGAGCATGAATAGAGGACTCATGGTCAAGGACAATGGGGTTGACTGTGGGAGCAGGTAGGGGGAGGGGCAGGGGAAAGCAATGGGGATAAAGGTGGGACAACTGTAACCGAACAATAAAAAAAATTAAAAACAAAGGAATTAGCATTCAGGTAACCAACTTCCCCAACCCCGCTCCACACTCATTTTTCAAATTCATTCTGCAAACTCTGATTGGGAGAAGGTAACCATTTAATTGTTTCAACATTACTTCTGTGTTCTGTGATGAAGGTTCTACTCTATCAGCTTTTATCCAAATGAGAGAAATTATAGACTCTCAAGAGGTGGAGATAAGTCAAAAAGAGCTTCAGTTTTTCGTTATTTCCTATGAAATACAGGATCAAACAACATCTGGGTACTATCCATAATGCTTCTGTCCTCTGTCTGAAGGTGGGGCTGTTATTTCGTTCTAAAGTCTAGAGTACCAACAGCACAAGCTCATACCATTTAGTTCTGGGGACAGAAAACAAGGCTTTTATTGAAACTGCACAAACATAACGAGGCCAAAAACCAAGAAAGGAGCATTTGAGAGTCTTTTATTGCTTTCCTCTGTGAAAAAAATAGTATTAATAATATATTTACATTATATATGTATATATATGTATATGTTCCAAATGACAAATATGCTTATTTGTCTATATATTTGTCCCAAGTACTGAGGATACAGTAAATAAGAGAGTCCTTATTGAGCTTATATCCTAACATGGGGAAAGAAATCCAGAAAAATAAAAGTAAAAAATCAAACGAAGGAATAAGTATTTCAGAAAGAGATACACTGTAAAAAAACAAACAAACAAACAAACAAAAAAACGGAACAGGGCAGAAGAGTAAATGTGTTTCCCTCTTGTCTCTCTCTACTCTTAAAAAAATGGAGATAAATATTATCTGTCAACAAGGAGCCTTTTTAAACTGGGTATTTTTTAAGTGTGTTGTGATTTCCTCCCATGTAGGTAGCCTATCTTCTGGGCAGACATGCAGATCTTTAAGTACCGTGCTTGAGAAAACATAAAAAAGACAAAAAACACAGTCTCTTAATCATAAAAAGAAAAATAAATACCTTTCCAGGAGGCATCTAGGGATCAAAAAGACAGAAGTGAAAAGTTACTTAGAGGTCAAAAAGAACAATTCAGGCTGACTCCCATGCATAAATTTACAAAGCCATGAGAAAAAAGTGGTGGGTTAGGGAATAAGTAATAACACAATATTCCTAAAGCATCCTGCCTGAGGTGGGCAGTAGGAGGCCATGGGGATGGGAAGCAGTGAGAGACTGGAGCCTTGTGTTCTCCAGACAACTGGTACTCATGGACTGGCATCACCATGGACAGGCTTTGGAGGGATCCCTCAGGCAAGTGGATCAGGGACTGGAGTTGAGGGATGCCATTCAGCTCTTCTACAGAAACGCAATTATTGTAGAGGACTTTTACAGTAGCACATGTAACAGGAATGAGGACAAAATTCAAATTTTACTCTTAACTAGTTTTGTCACTTTAAACAAGTCATTTCTGGACCCATTTCACATCTGGAAAATAAAAAAGCAGTCATAATCATCCAACTAAAATCCCCAAGGTATCTCCTCCAGACTTTCTCATGAAGAAAGCTGCTTTGGATACCAAAAGGAGGGCCGGCTACTGAATTCTCACTTTCTCACTGTGGAATCAAAACACAATAGAACAGAAATGGGTTGTCTCCTTGTCTATTTCCATAGTACTTTCTTCATAAAACACACAGTCAACACTTTGCTTTGCAAGCCATCTCCTTGTATATATTTCTTTGCTACCAAGCCACTGAGATAAATAGAAAGAAATTAAAAAGAAACAAAACAGCTTTCAAAAATAGTATCCAAACCCTCTTGAGGAGAAAGAGAATGTTTTGAAAAGAGATTTATGCTTTGGTTTGTTTGACCAGCTTTAATGCTGGTATAGAATATAAATTGCGATTGGAGTCTTAGGTCTATAGTGGCAGCAAAGGGCTTTTGTGGTTATTAAACACCTCAACTTTACTCAGGCATTTAGCAAACCGCAAAAGCCATTAATTGGCTGTCTTCTGCACCATCATGGACATTGCTTCCAGAGCATCAGTAAGTACAGAGCAGATCTATGGTTCTCTTTCCTCTATCGCCCTCCAGATAATTTATAGATTATAAACACATACCCAGATACTGCTTTTACAATGAACAAGGATATTTTTCCAGGAGGTCTGATTTGTGTATGTTTCTAAGACACACTTAATTCACCTGATGTTTGCAAATTAGCCATTTTGAGGTTTAGAACTCAATTTGAGTAACGGCCTTGTTCTGAAAAGCTAAAAACATATTTGTACATCTTGTCGACTTAGGGACCTACATAGTTCTAAGTGACTGACTGACTGATGCTTATCCTGGCAATGATGTGCACCTGAAGGCAGAGAATCCAACTCTTGGCAAATTACTCTCGTGATTGCTCTAAATTATTTGCAACACAGCTAGAGTTTTGGGTTTCCACCCAAACTTTCTTGATGTATGAACGTCTGTCTTTTCTCTATTTAGAGTATAATTGTAGTATGTTTACATATACAAACTAAAAATGGACAAATTGTCAGGTCCTCCCTAACTAAGCATCACAAAGAAATGTTTATTCATTGTAACTATCAATGCAATACTGATTTGAAAACTAAAAAAAAAAAACTCTGAAAAATAATGCAGAATAAATTTAAAAAATCAATCAGGATTTCAAGAGAATGAGAACATCAGCCACAGAGTAGGAAAAAAATATTTTCAAAAGGCATATCTGATAAAGGACTGTTATCCAAAATACGCAATCAACTCTTAAAACTCAACAGTAAGAAAACAAACAACTCAATTTAAAAAATGGACAAAAGAGCCTTTGCTGGTGTGGCTCAGTTTGTCACAACATTGTCTCATAAACCAAAAGGTCATGGGTTTGATTCTCAGTCAGAGCACAAGGCTAGGTTGTGGGTTTTGTCCTCGATCCCAGTGGGCATGTACAAGAGGCAACTAATCAATATTTCTCTCTCATATGGATGTCTCTCTCCCTTCCTTCCCCTCTCTTTAAAACCAATAAACATGTCCTCAGTGAGTATAAAAAAATAAAATGGGCAAAATATCTGAAAAGATACTTCACCAAAGAGTATATACAGGTTGCAAATAAGCATATGAGAAGGTACTCAATATCATATGCCATTAGTCAATTGCAAATGAAAACAATGAGATACAACCACACACCTATTAGAAAGGCAAAAATGCAAAACAATGACAACACGAAATGATGGTGAATATGTAAAGCAACAGGAACTCTGATATTTTGCTGACCACTCTGAAAGACAGGATGACGCTTTCCTTCAAAACAGTGCATACTCTTACCATATGATCCCGCAACTGCACTCCTTGGGATTTGCCCAATGGAGTTGGAAATTTATGTCCACACAAAAACCTGCACATGAATGTTTATAGCAGCTTTACTCATAATTACCAGAACTTGGAGGCAACCAAGATATCCTGCAGTAGATGAATGTATAAACAAATGGTGGTACATCCAGGCAATGAAATATTATTCAGTACTAAAAAGAAATGAGCTTTCAAGCAATGAAAAGACATGGAGGAAACTGAAATACGTATGAAAGTAGCCGATATGAAAAGGCTATATACCATGTGACTCCAACAGTACGATATTCTGAAAAAGACAAAACTATGAACGCAGTGAAAGGATCGGTGGTTGCCGGGGTTTAAGGAAGAGGGATGGATAGATATGTGGGACGCAGACGATTTTAGCAGTGAAATTAATCTGTATAATACAATAATGGTGGGTACAAGTCTTAGTCCATTCAGGCTGCTACAACAGAATATCATAGACTGAGTGGCTTATAAAAACCAGAAATTTACTTCTCACAGTTCTAGATGTTGGGTAGTTCAAGATCAAGGAGGTGGCAGATTTAGTGTTTGGTGAGAACATACTTCTTGGTTCATGAATGGAATTCTTTTCAGGTGTCCTCACACGGCAGGAGAAGTGAGGGATCTTGCTGGGGTCTCTTTACTAACCACACTAATCTCATGTATGAGGGCTCCAACATCATGATATAATTACCCCCAAAGCCCCACCTCCTAACACCATCACCCCGAGGATTAAGATTTCAACATATGGATTTTAGGGGGACATAAACATTCAGTCTAGAGCAACACATGTCGTAACACATTTGTCAAAACCCATAGAATGTACAACACAAGACTGAACCCGGATGGGAACTACGGTCTTGGAGTGATGATAATGTGTCAGTGTCGGCTCATCAGATAGTGGTGGTAGTAAAGTACTTCGCTTTTCACCAGAGGGAGGGGACTGCTCAAGGCTTTTGCATACACACAGGAGATCCCGCAAGGAACCCTTTGTGCATCGTGAGCAGCCTGACTCCATCTTCTCGGCACCTCAGTGGAGGATGAAAGGTGGCAGGATTATTAGCCCCATTTGCAGACTTGGAGGTTACAAGATGAATGTGAGGCAACTCACAAGCAGGGATTTAGTGATAGAAAACATTTTAAAGGTCTTACATTTCTCATCATTGACTCAGTTAAATGATTCCTATTTTATTTTCCTCCTAAAATTTTGTCAGCCTAATCCCGTTCAGAAATTAAGCATGTGGAAATCAAAAGAGCATAGGTTTCTGAATCAGAGCTCCAAGTCCCTCACTCTACACATATTATCATGGGCTGTATCGGGCTATCCTTCCAAATCCCTGTGCTGTTTTGGAAAACAGGAAAGGATATGAAAGAATGTCATATTGCCTTGTTGCTAAACTGGCATTATCACTGTTGCTGTTGTTGATGGCGGTGTTAGCGGTGGTGGAAGTGTGTGTTTGGCATGTGTGAAAAATATGTACATGTTATTTTTTGATGAACAAATTATCCTAAATATGCAAATGATACAGATAAATGTAGAAACTGGATAAACTGCTCCCTAGGCCTGGGGACAGAAATTCTGAGCTCCGGTTTGTATTCTGTCTGTGTGACTTTACAAGTCACCTTTTTTCCCTTTACTCTCTATTTCCTTATCTTGAAAAAATAAGAAAGTAAATAAAATAAATAAATAAAACCTGCCTCCATGCTGAAGATTTGGTGACAATTCAAACTATGCTGTGAGCCTGTAGGTAACATTATTTTCACTCATGCACGCTGGCATATACGCATGTTTGTATAAAACTAGAAAGAAAATGAAAACTGAGGGCAAGGATGAGGTGAATGAAAAAGTAAAAAACACACACGGCAGCCTGAGGTGTATAGGAAATATGTGATTATGCAAAGCTAAAAAAAACACAAAAGACATCTAAAGGAGTTGGGAAAGGGTTCGCAAGAGCAACAGAAATTCAGAGCGCGGAGACGTGGGGTTGAGTGGCTGACATTATAACAAAATGGGCAATAATGACAGCACAGTCATTTGTTGATATGTTGGAAATCAACTGTATAAAGCTTGCAGAGATCTAAATTCACAGTGTGATTAGATGAAATTGTTATGTCAAAATTATTCATGTAAACCAGTTAGCTCATATGCCTTTTTTTAGCTCTCAAGTATTTGCTATTTTTGCATAATTTCTATTTGTAGAAACATGACTACAACATGATCTTTCATTTAGTGTTTCTCTTTTAAAAAGTATTCTTTTGAATAATATCTGGCCATGTTCACTGTGACTTCAAACCTAAAAAAAATAACCACCAAACCATCACACCTTTCCAACCAAGTTTTGAAAGCCATTGGCCTACTTATGAGACAAGAAGAGAAGACCCACCCTCCCTCTGGGGGAACTAAAAGCCTAGCATTCCTCACGTGGGGCCCTGTCCCTGGCTCTCTCAGAGGGACAGGGCATGAAACAGCACAGTACCTCTCACTGCCTTTTCTAATTCACAGAGTGGCGTGAGGAAAATCTGTTTTTATGTGTTCTGAGTTGCAACAAAAATCAATCTTTACATAAAAAGATAATACAGGACCCCAGAGCTCAAACATAATAAAAACACGATTGTGGCATTATTACACAATGGTAGCATTTAGGTTGTGTAATTTCCTGATAAAATATTTTTTGGTACTATGCCAATTTTCAGAAGAAGTAAGTTTAAAACTGAGTGAAAAATAGTCCACTGCTGTGTTGTATCAATGTATCACCGTATTGGGCTCTGGAGAGAGGACACCATGTAGCGGTTATGAATGTGAAAGTGTGGCCCTATTGCCCCAAGTCAGATCGAGGCACTGACATTTACCTTTGTGACCTAAGGCGCAACACTAAGCCTTTGGGTCCTAAATGTTCTTATCTAGACAATAGAATTAATAATAGTAATAAGCACAATAGTAGGAATTTGGGGAGGATTAAATAAATAAAAACATCCACATTGCTGAGATGGTGTCTAGCACATACTGACTACGCAAGAAATGTTAGCAATTCTTTTCTCTATGAAAGATTACAAGATTTCCTATTTGAAATCATAAGACAGATCTCTTGTATCTACTTTTAGTACTTGGAAAATTTTAACTTAAAAGGTAATCCTGAAGTATTATATTTATATGAATACATTTATCACATAGTTTTTGAATGTGGTAAAGAACCTTTGAACTGCAGTAAATTTATAAAATATGACAAATTTGGTTTTGGCTATTTATCCTTGAAAGGTTATAGCCTTGGGTGAGAATCAGACAAACCCTGATTTGATGAATTCAGGAAGATTCATAGCCACGAATCAGTGTAGGGCTGCTTCTTTGTACAGTACATTTAACCAAGAGTCAAGACTGAAGCGATTGACTGAGTATCTGGAGAAGATCCAATCCTAAATGAATCTTCAGCCAGAGTGTATTTAGACTTAATCATCATAATATCATTGTTATGAAATGAAGGTCTATGGAAAAATGAATAAAACAAAAATATTGAATTCTAAGAGAAGATTTTGTAGGAATGCAGCTGGAAAGAAAGTGAAATACCTATGATAAAATAGAAGCTTCCTGTATATCACTTCATAAAAGTAAAAGTTAATAAAATGTTAACAAAAGCCAAAAGAGTTGAGGGGAGCAGGCATTACCCAGTTCAAAATCAGATTTTTTTTTTACATAAAAAGACAAAGAAAAGGAATACTCATGAAAAATTTTCAAATTCAATTCATTTAGGAGAGGTGTATAAACAAGGAAAACATAAAATATCAGTTCACTAGTACAAATCAGTAGTCCCATTTAAAATCGCATGGTGATATCCTCAGGTAATGAGCAACACAGGTTAAAGCTACAGGATAAGTTAAACTTTTTTTTAATGCTCCTATAATTTCCAGTGTCTTATTTTCATAATAAATGTTTAATTGTCCCTATTGACCAATGTTCTTATTTAATTCATTTGCTAAGTAACTTCATTTGCAATTCTAGATAAATAGTATATTCTCTTACCTTCCCAGGTTTCATTACATACACATTAAAGTAGCCTTCTTTATTGATTTTCTTTCAATATGTTTGTGAATATTAGCAAATTACATTGCACACTGGTTGGCAACATTCCTGGGATTTTAAAATTGAATTAATTTTTATTTTTAATTTTGAAGTAGCACTTGCTTACTACAACAAGTAATGTGATACAAAGATAAATAATAAAAAAATTAATAGTCTTTCCATGACACCGCTCCAAAACACCTTTTGAAAGTTAAATAATGTTAACCCTTTCACTCATCCATTCCTTTCTCGATTACTAAATTTGTTTGTATTTCTTTTTAAATATTTTAAATAGGTTATTTTAATTGTATTTCTTCATCACCACCATCCCCCTACACATTCCTCCGCCCCCGCCACCTGCCTCCCCACACTGTCACCACGCTGCTGTGCTTGTCCCTGAGTTCTTTTCTTCACGCTCTTTCCACCCCCGACACCACCCCTGAGCTGTCAGCCTGCTCTCCGAGTCTGTTTCCATTTTGCTTGTTAGTTCAGTTAACCGATCTATTTTTTTAATGATCATATTATTCATGTTGCTTGGCAAGCTTCTCTTTTAGCTGAACAATATACTTTGGCCATCCCTTGTGAAGGTCGATGAGACAGAACTTAGTCTCACATGGGTGGGCAGTTTACTAATACAATTGACAGTTCTCCTATTGATGGATATTTAGGAGCCGTCCACTGCTTTGTGACTACAGTGGTATGATTATTATTCTCTTATGTGGTTTCTTTTAGTCCTGAGGTTAGAGTCTCTGCAAAGGAATCACTATGTCAAACGGTGTGTGGGGTTTTCAAAAAAATTTTAATATATTTTGTCAGACTTCCCAAAATGGTTTGTATTATTCATATTATTATCAACAGGATATTAAAGTGCTTATTTTCCACAAACTTGCTAACAATAGAAAGTCATCTTTTTTTTAATTTTCCATCTATATGGGAAAAATTGTACCCCATGATAAATAACATTTTCATCAGCAATTTGGGTCTCTGCATTTCTGAAAAGCCTATTCATTTTTTCCACAGGGTTATTTGTCATTTTTTAAAAAATCTTTGTAGAGAATTCTGTCTGAAACCAAGATGGAATAAATGGGATCAAATCTACCTTCCTATCTAGAAACAACAAAAAAAAATGGAAAATATACTGTAATTAAAAAAAAAAATCCAGTAATTTCAAAGCACTGGACTCAGGCAACTAAGGAGAGAAATCCCTGGGTGGTGGGAAACAAATGAGGCAAGTCCGTGATTCCTGCTTTGAGGAAGTCTCAAGGCTGTGATACAGAGGGAAAATCCAGACAGGCAGGGCCTAGGAAACTTCTTCAGGCGGAGAGACCTCAGCGAGAGCCCAGGGAGACCAAGGCTGCTAGAACTCCCAGGGGAGAGTAATGAAGAGATGCAAAGGGAAAGGGGAAGGGTTTACAGGAACAACTATAAAGGACACATGGACAAAAACTAGGGGGGTGTGGAAATGGGAGGGGGTGGGGAAGACTGGGGGGAGGGCTGGGATGGGAGTAAAAGACAGAAAACTGTACTTGAACAATTAAAATAAAATTTAAAAAAATTAAAAAAGCAAAAAAAAAAAAACCCAAAACCAAAACAAACATAGACAACTCTATCACTCTAAAGAGAATCCCTTCTGAGTATTCAACAGAGTCCTGTTTGGTGCCTTTGTGAATGGAGACTACCTGAGTCCAAGAAAAAGACCAACAGAAACAGCTCCAGGGGTCAGTCCACATTGTTTACATGGGCCCAGGAGTGGAGGTCAACCAACTACACTGGAGAACTTAAGTCATCAGATACTAGGAAAGGTACTCAGAAGGGTTGTCTGTCATTTGTGGGAAGTGATTGACCCTAGATTAAACAGCTCTCTGGTCTTTTCCAATAAATTTAAAAGGCAAGAGATGACAGAATCAAACATTTTTCATGTAACTTAATAGTATTCTAGACTAAGGTTAATGAGTATTTACAGTAATAAGAAAATTCAACACTTCATAAGGTAAAATATACAACATCTAGCAACCAATCTAAATTACCAGGCAAGCAAAGAAAAGTAAGATACAATCAAACATCAGGAGGAAAAAAAATTCAATTAATTGAAACTGATGCAGAATGGATAGGCATGTTAGAATAAACTGTCAAAGATAGTAAAATAGTTTTTATAAACTGTATTCCATTTAATGAGATAATTAAGTAGATATATGGGAAAAGGCCTAAACTGCATTTCTAGAGATGAAAATTACAATATGTGAAATGAAAAATACATCAGATAGGATCATGATAGATACTGCAGAAAAAAAAAAAGATGAATGAAATTAAAAACATAGCAATAGAAATATCCAAAATGAACACCAAAGATAAATAAGAATTAGAAAAAAATGAACTGGAAAAAAGAAGACATAAATTACTAATATCAGGAACAGGATAGGTAATATCACTATGGATTATATAGATATTAGAAGTATAATAAGGGGCTATTATGACCAATTTTATACCAAAAAGTTAAACAACTTAGATAAAGTAGACAAAGTCTTTGAAAGACAGAAGCTACCAAAGTTAAGATGCTATAGATAATAAATAGCAAACATAGCAGTTTTTAAAAAAATATTGAATTCATAGTAAAAAATGTTTTCACAAAGAAAAATTCAAACTTGGGTGTCTTCATTTATGAACTTTACCACACATTTACAAAAGAAATACTAATGCTCTAGAATCTCAGAAGTTTGAAGGGTATAGGATATTTGTTTCTCCCCCCCAAAAAGCAGTGTAGAATAAAATAAAATAACACCCCAGCAACATAGGAATAGAAGCAAACTTGCTTAAGCTGACAAAAAGTTTGTATGAAAAACCTACAACTAATATCATATTAATGATGAAAGAATAATTCATATTAATGATGAATTATTCTCCCTACAATCAGGATAAACGCAAGTCTATTCGCACATCTCTGTTCAATGCTATACTGGAGGTTCTGGCTAATGGGCTGGGGCAAATGAAAGATAAAAGCCATGCAGAATGGCATGAAAGAAGTTAATCTGCCTTTGTTCACAGAACAGGGGACAGATGCATCTATGTAAGGAATCAAATACAATTTACTAAAAAGTTATTGGAAGACATAAATGAGTGAATTCAGGAACACTGTATGAAATAATATATATATATAGAAAAATAAATTTTATTTTTATGAACCAGCAGCAAATAATTAGGAATTGAAAATTCAAAAACATTTTTACAATAGCATAAAGAGGAGTACCTATAACCTTGCAAAAGATGTGAAAGATCTGTACACTGATGTTTACAAAACTTTAATGAGAGTTTTAAAGAAAAGTTAAATAAATGAAGAGGTACACCATGTCATGAGTTGGAAGACCGAATATTGGTATAATGCAGTCCAATCCATACCATCACCTGGGGGACAGTAAGTGGGCCATGGGAATAGCTGAGAGGAAGAGCTTTTTACAAAGGGCCATAAGAAAACTTTTGGGGTAAAGATATTCATTACCTTGAGTTTAGTGATTGTTTTATTGATGCATACATATGCCAAAACATTGAATTGTCCACTTTAAACAGGAACAATTTTTAAAATTAATTATACCACAAAAATGAGGCCTGTCTGGAACAAATTCAGACATCGTTAATATAACAAGAATGGTTTACGCAACATTGATGTAACCTGGTAGCCAAGGAGAGTGGACTGGAATGTGTGTGAGTGAACAATGATGACTTCACTGTACTAGTCAGTGGGTGTGGTAGATGCCATTGAGTGAGCATGTGTACTGTGTGGTCAACGCATTCAAAATGACTGAGCGAGTTGAGGAATGAATCTACCTGAAACTTTTCATTAAGCTTGAACAGTCCTCTGTGAAAACTATTCCAATAATTCAGAAGGCAGCAACTAAGAGCAACTGGCAATTAGCAGCTTCATCACAACAACATGCCTGCTCATGCATCACATCTCGTGTAGAATTTTTTGGCAAAACATCAAATCATTTAGATCACTCAGTTCCCCAGCAGCCCTGTGACTTCTGGCTTTTCCCAAAACTAGAATTATCTTTAAAAGGGAAGAGATTTCAGACTATTGATGAGATTCAAGAAAACAAGATGGGCATGGGACAACTGGTGGTAATTGGGAGAAGTGTGTAAGGTCCCAAGGTGTCTACATTGAAGGACACTGAGATGTCACTGTCCTATGTACAATGTTTCCTGTATCTTGCATCTTCTTCAATAAATGTCTGTATATTTTATAGTACATGGCTGGATACTTTCTGGACAATCCTTGTAAATCTGATTTAAAAATTATTACATACTCCTTACCTTTAAACTGTGATGAACATTATAATTTTGAAGTCTAACATGGGTCTTAATATTTTATTTATGATATTTTTAATATAGTTTTATTATCATATAGATAAATGTCTACTCAGACAAAAATATCTAGTCTTTTATAAATCTGGGACTTTTGGACTGCATTAAAATAGTGGCAAAAAATAAGGTCATATAACCATTCTTTCATATTCTATTTAATATTATTTAATTTTTTTAATTTAGAATTTATTAGTTCAGCAATTCTAAGGAGCTAAAAATATGTTAATTGTTCTACATTCTATTATTATTGATTATACAGAAATACACAATAACTTAAAACCTAGACCATACTTAAGCTTAATTATTTTTAAATTACTTTTTAATTTTTTGATGAAGTCATTCATTTAATATTTATTGAGACCCTATAATATAGCTGCATGGAGATTCAGGAATTAACTGAATTTATAAAAATCCTTGTGTGAAGTGAGCTAAAAATTTAGTGGTAGGAGAGTGACAGACAACAGATTAAAAACTAAAATTAATATGTTTGGATGCGCTATATTGAATATTAAATATGTCATAATGTGCTATGTAAATAATATGAGAGCGATGTGTTATATTAAAACATAAAAAAAGGAAAGGAATTGAAAAGTGGTAAAGGTGGTAGCAATTTTAACTTTTAAATAGGTTCAAATCAGGAAAGGCCTGATTTGTGAGCTCAGACTCACAGGGTGAATGAGAAATCTGGATGACGGGCTTCCTGGGAGTGGAAGCAGCAAAGGCAGAGGTTTTGTGCTGGGACTATGCCTGCTGCGTCCACGAAACATCAGAGGTCAGCGTGGCTGGAGCAGCCTTTGGCTTCTACTCCAATTCAACTAGGAATCACTGGAACGTTTTCACCAGAGGAGCACTGTGATATGATGTATCCTGTCAAAGAAGCACTAGGTCTGCTGTGCTGACAAACAGCTGTGAGCAGAATGAAGGTCCATGGTGGAAGTAGGCAGAGCAGTTATGATGCAATAACCTCTATACTGTAGCCTGGCAGCCTGATACCCGGAGAAATTAGGCACATGGAAATAAAGGCAGACCAGGTAAAGGAGGGACTCTTTCTTTGTATTCAATAACCACTTACTGTCTTTCTATTTAATTGTAATCAGACCGCTCTCCTTAGCTCCATACTGATAATTAGGTAGGGTCAGACATTAATGGGATGGATTAATTAACTAAGGGGATAATATGGGCTTGGGTTTGAAACTGTAAATGATGGCATTTTTTATAGTGTGGTGCCTCAGACAACATGTGGATTTGTAATTGGTGGATATTAGTATTTGCGAAATTAGCATGCTAGAAGAGTGATCACTAAGATTTCCAACAAAAGGCAGAACAATTGAGTGGATGCTCTATTTCACAGGTATCTCTTATGTGTAGTGGTTTGCAAAGTGTTTTAAATAACTTCTTAATAGTGATATTATCTAGTTTACCTTAATATTTGTATAATCCACACTTTCTGAAAAGGCAAGATTCAAAATTAGCAACATAGAAGTATTAAGGAATAATAATTCCCTATTTTGTAAAAATACACTTAGTACATACTATGCGCCAGCAATGAAGACATCTCTTGCAGTTACAAATATAAATATCACCTTTTATTTAAGAAATTATCAGTTTTTTAGAGTCATAAAATGTTTAACAGAGAAAAGCACATTAGCATCACTTGGCACTACTGTGTGCTTTGCATGCATTGTTCTCTCCAATCTTCATATACCTATAACATAGGTAGTCATGCGATAGCCAGTTTGAGAATGAGAAAAGTGAAACTTACATTAAATGGCATGCCAATAATTACACAGGGATTATAAATAACTACAAAAACAATTATTTGTATAAAGATAATTGTAAAAAGTATGTTAGTGTTATAAAAAGGCACTGTTACTTTATAGAGTGAGGTCTGTAGTAGATAGTAAGAAGGAAGTAACGCTTGGGTTGGATTCTGGGTGACAGCAAAGAAGCAAAGCACATGGCAGAAGGAACCATGTGCAAAGGGACAATTTATATTTATTTTTCAAAGAACTATGTAAGAAGTATTAATCATTACTAGATGGTGGCATGGAAGTGTTGTGGAAGCTTAGATAGAGCAGGGAACGGTTTTGGGAAGGTAGTTTGGAAGCACATTGGACCGTTCCTAGGAGCATGAAATTGATCCTGTGGGCAAGGGAGTTACCAAGGTGCTTTTTGTTCTTGTTGTTATTGTTGTTGTTGTTTTTAATTTATAAGTAGAATATGCGTGCTTTGGAAAGGCAATGGATTGAAAAGGTGTAGAAATCTCTCCTGAGACAGTAGTACCCGTGCAACGTGCTGGGAGATGGACGACAGCAAGCAAGCCTGAGTTTGGAGTACGAATTTGGAAATACTAAACCATGGAAGAGTGGTGCCACCACTGAACTGCTCAAGTCCAAATCATTCCACTCAAGAGTTTGCAGCAATTTCAGGTGTATTTGGAGGGGTCTTATGAGGCATCAGGGATTTGGGATTATTGGCCATGGAAATGCTTGGTATCAGGTAGGAGAGGCACCGAGTCGATGGGTTGAAACTCAGGAAAGAATCTGAAGCAAGATTTATTGGTGTTTTCAGTGAGTAGGTGAGAACCAGAGCTAAGAGAGTGAAGAGTATTGTCCTGGAAGAGAAGCTTGAGAGCAAACCAAATGGGCCACCGATCCTTTACTAGGTTCTTGTCTTTCTTTAATAAGTGACCGCTCAGGTATGTACAAGTGAGGATTGTGGGGAAGGGTCCCGAACAAGTCTCTGGCTTTCTGACTTCACTCACCACCTTCGCACCCACGAGTTAGTGCTTTTCCCACAAGTATCTTGTTGACACATGTCGCTGAGGAGAAACTGCCGCTAATTAGGGATGGGATAGACTTTAGACTAATGGCTTTGTCTATGATTACCTTGGTGAACAGAAAAATGTGCTAAATTTTTCAGAAACAATAAAACAACAATAACATAAATAATAAAAGCGTAGTTTAATGTAGAGTTAGTAGCAGGATGAGTGATAAAAACATAAAGCACAACATTAGTTTGTGCCAAAAAGGTTGGCACAAAATTTGTTTGTAGACTTACTTCACAAAAAAATAAAAAAATAAAGAAAAACTACAGTATGTTAACTACTGGGGTGATTACTTTGGGCAAGTCACCATTTTACCTTTAAAATCATAAATATCTCAAATATAAGCTACCCTACAAAACATTAAAAATGTCACATTAATGTTACCCATTAAAATTTGAGAAGTACTCTCCACGTGGTGCTGACAACATCAAATGGTGTTGCCTGTTACCCGGAGCATTATATAAAAATAGAAAATATCTCCTTCTAATAACTTTTCAAGTCAAATATCTGGGGGGTATTACACCTTTTTAAATTAATAGAATTACATTCTCCTACTCTGAAAATAAAATTTTCTTAAGTGACTAGGTTAAACAATTGATGGCGCAAACTCCCAAATCTGTGCCCCTGAACACCCACCCTAACAATCTGGGAGTCCACGGGAGTCCTGTGACCACATCCAGAATCCATCACTTTGAAAACACAGGCTGATTCAATTCATGGTAAAGAGATGAAAATACATTGTAATGCATAACAGTATATAATGTACGTCCGTTGCACAGAAATAGGAAACATAAAGATGAGATATTCTTTAAAATCTTACTGCTGAGTTTTTAGTCAGGTATAAAAGTGTAGTTTGTGATAGTTCTGTATCTATAAATACAGTAGGATCTGCGAAGCAGCTAATTATTGAGGTTTGTTGCACAGATGTGCAGACCGAGACCGCTGACCTCTTCTGAGCTCTGCCTAGTCTTGCCTGCTCCTGCCCTGGGAGTGCTTTCTGGTGTCAGAGGAAGCAACAGCTAGGTTTTTACTCACTCTCTGATTGGTGGGCATGTTCTTGTGTTTACTCATTACAGAATAATGAAGCTTCCAGTAGAAAACAACATGATTGTTATCAATTCACATTTTGATTGCCTATTCAAATTCTGTGTATAATACAGCAATTCTCTTTGGCTTCTACATTCAAATTTATACCTTTTTTAGTCATTGTAGTCTCTAAAAGTTAGTGTAAAATGCTAAGCAAAGCTGAATAAATATGAGAGGCAATTATTCCTTTTTTTCTTCTCCTTATGTACAACTTTCCAGTCCTTAGAGGAGAAAAACACTATTTTCATGATAAAATTATAAAGCTGCTGTGTGGAAACTGGTTAGTGAAGAGGAAATACAAGTCTTACTATTTGTATAATTTCCATTCTGTTGAGGTGTATTTCAAGGTCTAAATTATTCATATTATTATTCACAACAGTCAAATATTTCACAATATGACTTCATTTATTTTATTTACTATTACTCTACTCACAATATATTTTACAGTACATTTTAAAATCATATAAACATAACAAATATGCATCTGTAATGGGGTGTTAGCTACCTTACAACATAGATTTGAAACAGAATTACATGCAGGTCATAGGTTTGCACTATAGAAAGAAAAATTACTCGGGCATACATTTTTTTTAGTTTTATCATGCTTTGTATTTCTACCTATATGTCTGAAGCAAAGATAATCCATGATCTATACCATATTTATAACTGAAAACTAGATTTTTATTGTGCTTTAGAAAGATTAAAAAACTAGGAGTGGTTGTTGAGCCATTAAGATTTGTTTCCATTGTTACCACTATTTTTAAAGACTATTGGAAGCTCTCTGGTAGTAAAATTTAGAAGAAAATGGTGCTATTTATTACAAAATATCATTCTTTTACAATCACATAAAAATTACAAGTCTTTTACAAGAAAACTTGTTTTCTTGTAAAGACAGCTGACCGAGGATCCAAATCAGGCAAGGAAGCACGATGCCAATCTGTGGCAAGTTGAGTACAGTGTGGTCGTGCTCCTGTGTGGTTGGCAGTGTCACTGGAAAATAGAGAGGGAAGAAATGCCACTCTGAGCAGCCACAAAGAACACAGTCATGGGGGTTAGAGTTATAACTTGGGAATGCATCATTTCATCAGAAAAGGCTGACCCATCTCTGTGCTTGAATATGTACAACTTTCTCATCCGTCATCAAAGTATATCTTAGTGAAGGGCAATGATTTATAGCACACAGTTTAACAGTTCGATTTAAATGCTCAGTATACATGTATCAGCCAAGATTACTCTTTTTGTTTATTCAATGATAAGGATTATTTATTTTTAAAATATTTGAGAGTAAGAGTATTTAAGCCATCCTCATTAAATCAACTTTTACAAAGTGATGCAAATTCTAAGTGTCGGTGACATGTATTTTCATGCTTTTGAGAATCCTTACAATCATTACTCTAAATTCTCTGTCTGATAAACTGCTTGCCTCCATTTCATTGACTTCTGGAGAATTCTCTTGTTCTTTCACTTGGGGTCTGTCTCTTTGTCTTCCCATTTTGGCTGTTTCTTTGTTTTTTTCTGCCTTAGTAGTTAAAACTGATCAGTTGTTAAACTAATCAAGCTGTAATCAGCAGCCAGGCTTAAGTTTCATAGGATGGGGCAGAGTAATTCCTGCAGGCAGGGCTATTGCTTCCCCTCAGGCTGATGCCACCTGGAGAGGAGTGCTCCCCCTGCGCTTCGAGAGAGGGCTTCTGCAGTACGAGGAATGACTCCGCACAGGGAACCTGGTGGCTGTTCCTTCAGCTCTCTCCTCAGAGCCACCAACCCCAGACTCCCATCAAACATCTCTAGTCCACTCTGCCCTTTCTCCGCCAGAGCCCAGGGTAAGTGGCTGCAAAGAAAATGATATGTGTTGGGCCCTTTAAGAGGCTCTCTGAGTGTCCAGCTGTCTCTCTCTGGCAGACAGAAACTCTGCTGATTTTCACAGCTGGATGTTATCTGGGTTCCTTTCCAACTCTGGTGCTGTAGGCTGGGGAGCCCAGATTGGGTTTTAGACCCCATACTTCTCAGGGGAACCCCCAGCTGCTGAAATATACCTCTGGAGCCAACCAGCAGTCCTCTTGCACCTTCTCCGCACTGTCTACCAGTCTCCTCTTGTTGTGGTGAAAGTGCTTTCTTCTGTTTGCCTGTGGTTATAAGGCTTCTCTCCAGCTTGTGTTCAGTTGGTTATTCTGGGTGATTTTTCTATAATTTAGTTATAATCCTAGATTGGTTCTGGAAGGAGGTTAGCAAAGCTTCCACTTACTCCACCATCTTGGATGTCCGACATTTATTTTCCATTGCTGTTTGTATGCATTATATATCATTTTGCAATGTTCATTTGTGTTTATTATTTTTATTTTTTAAATTTTTAAAAAGTTTTTATGTATTTTTAGACAGAGGAGAAGGGAGGGAGAAAGAGAGGGAGAGAAACATCAATGTGTGGTTGTCTCTTGTGCACCTCCTCCTGGGGACCTAGTCCTCAGCCCAGGCATGTGCCCTAGACTGGGAATTGAACCAGTGACCCTTTGGTTTGCAGGCCAGCGCTCAATCCACTAAGCCACACCAGCCAGGGCTGTGTTTGTTATTTTTAAAAGTGTTCAACTAAGTTGTAAAAGCAATCTTAAATGTTAAAATAAATGTACCCAATTGATGTCATGTTCTATCTGAATCAAATGTGTGTTAAGTCTTTTTCTTTCAAGCAATTATAAGAAAAACTACTTTGAAATATGATTCTAATTTTACTAATAGTTAAACCTTAAAATAAAAACCCTCAGATTGATTTTCCATAGCTGTCTTTAACATGTGTGGGTGTAGGCCAAAATAAAAAACTAACATCAGTTTTTCTACCTGCTTGAATTTGGATTACAGAGCATTTTATTACAGCCGTGATTTCCATCACTTAGTCATCCTAATGACTAAGTGATGATCACAGTACACTGATCGCAGTATAATAAGAATCTGATCAAAGGCCATTCACTACCATCTGGATACCTGTGGGTTATTAGGACCTCCTCAATCATTTACCTTCAACTTACTAAGAAGTGGGGTGTGAGGGGATTCCAGAGATACAGGGAAGATTTTAGCAATTTAGAATGTAGCACAAGAGAGACAAAATTGCCTATTCAAATGAATTAATTTAGCAGGACTCTTTGATGTTATTAAGTTCTTGAACATTACCGTGAAATATAAGAAAAACCACACTGTGAATTCAAATTCAGTGACAAGCAGAAAACTAACAAACTAAATATGATATATCTGCCCTGTACCAACTGTTCTAACAGAGGAAAGTTAATCTATATTATAGATATATATTCTGTCTGGAAAAAGCTGAGCCATTGTTAATATAACAAGTTTAAAAGAACAGTTTGCATAACATTGATGTAACCTGGCAGCCAAGATGGACTGGAATGTGCATGTGTGAACAATGGTGACTTCTCGGTACTAGTCAGTGAACGCTGTAGACACCACTGAATGAGCGTGTGTACTGTGTGGCCATCATCACATTCAAAATGACTGAGCAAGTAGAACAATGAATCTGTATCCAATTTTGCATTAAGCTTGAACTTTCCTCCACGGACACTATTCAGGTTATCAGAAGGCCGCAGCTCTGGGCAACTGGTAACTGGCAGCTTTATCACAACGATGTGCCTGCTCATGCATCACATCTTGTGCAGAATTTTTTGGCAAAACATCAACTCATCCAAGTGACTCAGGCTCCCTGCAGCCCAGATTTGGTGCCCTGCAACTTCTGGCTTTTCAAAAACTAAAATCACCTTTGAAACACAAGAGATTTCAGACCATCGATGAAATTCAGGAAAGTATGGCAGGGTAGCCGACAGTGACTGGGAGAACTGTGTGAGGTCTCATGTTGCCTACTTTGAAGGGGACTGAGGTGTCACTGTCCTATGTACAAAGTTTCTTGTAACTCGTATCTTCTTCAAGAAATATCTCTATTTTTCACATTACATGGCTGAATACCTTCTGGAAAATTATATACATATATGTGTGTGTGTATTTGTACACATACACAGGCACATACACATACACACATACATTTTCAAAATTTTTCGATGAAGCCACTATTTGTATTAGCTTTTTGCATAAACTTAAACCCATCTTCTTTCTGGGTGAGTTTCATGGTTTTTTCATCTATTAAGTAGAAGATCAAGATTATTTGATTTCTTAACCCTTTTCTCCCCAAATCTAGCATTCTTATAGTTCATTCCTATTTGTAAAGGCACTGAAAACATAAGTGTCAAGAAATAACCAAGTTCTTATAATTGGCTATTCTCACAGGAAATGCTCAAGGAGAGTAATTTCCACCATTGTGTGAACTTCCTGAATTGGCAAGTGATAATGGATTCAATAAATGCCCTATAGAAAGATGACTAGTGATTATAAATTTAATGAGAATATATTAATGCATAAAAAGAAGAATCATAATAAAAACAAATAAAGGAGGAGTTAAGCAGGGTTAATTCATGAGTTGCCTGAATGAATCTAAGTACAAGCTTCAGAAGAGTTTTGAGTTATTTCAATGTCAAGCCTACTAATGTTTACTGTACTCAAAAAAAGTCAATTAAAAATTAACACCTGTAATTTTTCTACTCAGGTGGATAGAAATAATCTGCTGACATTTTTTGTTTCAATGAGCAACTCTTTTACATATTTGAAATAAACACTATCCCAATTTGACATAATAATGTGAATCAAGAAAGAATTGAATCATATTACACAAAATAATACAATATTTTTCTGTAGATCTTTTTAAATATATATATATTTAAAAAAATATAAAAAATGTGTCTAAAGTACCATCCTTCTGCATTTCCACTGAAAGTCACTATAAGAAAAATGGTTTGAATCCTCTATATACCATGATATAATAAGGGGTAAATAAAGTTAATTTAGAGTTTATGTTTACTGATCCAAAACTTCTAATAGTCATTTGGTGAACCTTTCTGGTGATTGAACTTTTGATATAAGTTTAGAAGTTTTACAAAGTTTGGGAAAGTAATACTGCCATAGAGAAAAAGAAATTGAATGATGGACTTAAAATCTATTTGATATATTACATATCAAAGAAGTTATTTTAAGTAGTTTTATATGCTCACTTTTTTAGTAATGAAGAATTTAAATATCATCATTTCATGCTTATGAGAGAGCATTGCAGAATAGCCAATTCTTGAATCTCAGGAAAGTGAGATATCACATTGGCACAAGCCATAATGGAGTACGTTTGTCATCATCGCCCCTCCAGGACATATGGAAACTTATCTAGCAAGTTCTGTCTAATTAATGAGGTAAATTCTGTTTTCTCCATAAATTGTGCAACCCTGAGAGGCATAAATCTAGTTGTTAAAATTTAGAATTGACTCAAAAAGGTCAATTTTCTTGATTAATGACAAATTGGCTAAGACTATTCACCATTTATCATATAAGTAACTAAAATAGAACTAATTTCAAATTACCAAAGCCTCTATTATTATTATTTTTTTGTTAATGGAAAATTCACTCAGAATTCCAAATTGGGTAACAGAAACTTGGAATTAAGAAATTTTGTCAGATATATTGGGGAAGGATTCAGGAGACTGAGAAAAACACAGAAGATCAAGTAAACTCATGGGCATATCATACCTCTCCCAACAGTTTTAAAGACTATTTTCTCATTAAAGGAGTTTAAGTAGACTCTTAGACCCTTGAGGATCAAGGTAATGAGACAGTGACTGCTGCCTGAGAGTCATCATCCCTGAGCTTTAGCACAAATGGATTTTAAATGAGAGCTATTCTTAATGTGTCCTCCTCTTCCTTTTCACCTTTTCCAGTGCCAGTCTCATCTCTGTCCATTCTGCCCTCAACTAGCAATAGGACAAGGTAGGGAGGCAAAATATGACTGAGAATTACCCAGGTAGCAAAAGGATTCAGTGGGTATCGGCAAAGAGAAGAGGTGAGAACACGCACAGGGCAACTGGAGCAATTCAAGTGCTCTATCCAACCAGGGAGATCTTCAGAGGTCATTTCTGCACAACGCATTATGTTGGAGGCTGTCAGAACAGTTATGGAGGGAGCCAACTACATGGGAAAATATTTTTGCCAATGATACCTCGGACAAGGGTTCGATCTCCAAAATATATAAAGGATGCACACAACTCCTCACCGGGAAGATAAACAACACAATTAAAAAATGGACAAAGGACCTGAACAGACACTTCTCCAAGGAGGTCATAAAGAGGGCCCAGTGACATATGAAAGGATGTTCAGCATTGCTAGCCATCAGAGAGATGTAAATTAAAACCACAATGAGATACCACTTCACACCAGTCAGAATGGCCATCATAAACAAAGCAACAAACAACAAGTGTTGGTGAGTTTGTGGAGAAAAGGGAACCCCTAGTAAATTGCTGGTGGGATTGCAGACTTGTGCAACCACTATGGAAAACAGTATGGAATTTCCTCAAAAAACTAAAAATGGAATTGACTTTTGACCCATCAATTCTACTGCTGGGATTATACCCTAAGAATCTTGAAACACCAAGTCCAAAGAACCTACGCACCCCAGTGTTCACAGCAGCACAATTTACAATAACCAAGTGCTGGAAACAGTCTAAGTGCCCATCAGTAAATGAGTGGATCAAAAAACTGTGTTACCTTTACACATTGGAATACTATGCAGCAGAAAGAATGAAGAAGCTCCTACCCTTCACCAGAACATGATGGAACTGGAGAGCATTATGCTAAGTGAAATAAGCCAGACAGTGAAAGACAAATACAATATGATCTCACCTACAAGAGGAACATAATGAACAAACAAACAGACAAGTGAGCAAAACAGAACCAGGGACATGGAAATAACAAACCAGAGGGGAGGGTGAAGGAGGATA
Source organism: Anoura caudifer (assembly GCA_004027475.1). NCBI lineage: Eukaryota > Metazoa > Chordata > Mammalia > Chiroptera > Phyllostomidae > Anoura > Anoura caudifer. Next base: position 112,777 of record PVKU01004982.1, read on the forward strand.
ATAGGGAAAGATGGGGAAGAGTCAAGTAGAGGAACATGTATAAAGGACCCAAGGACAAAGAGAACAGGGCAGGGGGAGGGGAGGATTGAATGTGGGAGGTGGGGGGTGGGTAGGGCAGGGGAGAGCTATGACAGAAAAATGAGAAGAACTGTTATTGAACAACAATAGAAATAAAATAAAATAAAATAAAATAAAAATCCTACCTTCTACCTCCAAAAAAAAAAAAAAGAATAGGCATGGATGCTTAATGTTTTATTACTTAGAATATTACAGTCACAAATTATGTTATCTGAGGTTTTAAAATACTGATAGAAATTATGCATTTTTTTTCTTGCAAATGGGAAACAAATTCTCCTGAGGGAAATTGTTTCAATGCTGGTAAATTCTTAACATTATTCATATTCTGCAAAATGTACTGTGATTAAATGAACCTTTTGAGACAATTTAGGGCAACTTACTTTAAAATTGAAGAGTAGTAAGTAGAAAGTCACTTATTTGAGGCCAAAGATGGAACAGTATGGTTTCTCATCCCTATCTCTGGCTTTAGAAAAAAATTTAACCACAGAGAATTTCAAGAAGTAACTTTATGAATATTTAACTACAAGTACAATATACAGTGAGTTTCCAGTTTTCCAATTCCCTTTTACATCTTCCTTCTCTTGGGTGTGCATCCTTCCAATTCATGTTTAAAACATTTGAGTCATTTTTTCTTTATTTTTATTGTTTACACTATTACAGGCGCCACCCCCCCCTTTTGCTCACCTCTCCCCATCCTTTCCCTCCCCTTCCCTCTGGCCATCATCACACTGCTGTCTGTGGGTTGTGCGCATATATGCTCTTTGGCTAACGACTTCACCTTCTTTCATCCAGTCTCCCCTCCCCCACCCTCTGACAAAGTAAATCGTCAGCACAGGTCCTCTGCGCACTCATAAACAGGCAGCAGGGTAGCTCTGTTAACGTTCTGGCAATTTTCTGCTTTCACTCAACATTGTTATTGAAGATCTATCTACACTGACACATACAATTAAAATATGTACATAAATCTTACTTTTTATTCTTTGCTCCCCACTTTGCCTTCTAAAATATTAATGATATTTTCTTTCCCTGCCCCCATAATAATTTGGAAAATACATATTCTATTATATACTTTAAACATGCAAATTCACTTCAAAAATTTACAACAAAGCATAACACTCATTAGTATCTTTAGCTCCCCACACAGAGTATCCTCCATTGTCCTCCCTCCTAAGTATACTTGTACTTCACCCTGAATCACCACTCAAGTTTTATCTTTTATTTTAGAATCATCCTATATTTTTGTTTATGTTAATCATCCCCTTATATTACATTATTAATTTAACTCAATAATTATTTAGATTTGACCATCATGCTTTCCCAACTTTGGGCTCAATTTTGTGTCTTGCATTATATACATTTTTTAATGTTAATTTGGCTTTGGGCTGAAGTACAACTTTTGTAGTTCTTTCAGTAAGGAGCTGTAAAACTCTTGCTTTTTATAAGTCTGGAAAATACCTTTTTTTTTTCCTGATTCATAAATGTCAATTTAGTCTGGAGTTGAACTTAACGTTGATAATGATTGTTTTATGTCAGTGCTTTAAAAATATTATTGCTTTATGTTCTATATATAGCTTTGCTAATGATAAGTTTGTCAGTCTAATTTTTATTTCTTTGTAAATCTATTTCCCTAAAAACTTTATTTTTTTCATTTTTATTTGATATTCTATAGTATAACAAACATATGTCTCACTAATAATTTCCAGGATGTCTAATTATATTATTCAGTCTTAACTGTGTTTACAGTTTAAAAAAATTATTAGATAATATGTTTTCAAACAGTGTCCTGTCCCATTTTCTTAACTCTCTCTTTGAACTCCAAACAGACATGTGTAGAAATTTCTCATTCCTTTTGCCAGGATTTTCTCTTCATCTCATGATTCTGCACTCTGTGTAATCACCTCAGACCCATCTTTATATACATTAACATTCTCTTCAGTCGTATTTGGTCTACCAGTGTAACCATCCCATTGAAGGTTTTTTAAAATCTAAATTCATTTTATTGCTTATAATTATGTTTGGGTCTCTTGAAAAGCATTCTTTTTTAACATGCCTTGTTTTGGCCTGTGAAACATATTTCTTGAATTTATCCAATCCCTTCAAAATTCTTATTTTAAAGTATCATTTATATTCCTCTAGTGTAAATGGTTCCTTAGTTGTTATTACTTTGGAATGCTGCATGATGTCATTGGAATATTTTATTATTGAATTATTTTTGTAATATTTTATTACTGACTTATTTTGCATTCTGGTGGCTATTATGTTCCCTTAACTGTTCCCTTTTTATTAATTTCTTCTTTAGGAATTTCAGCTACATATGTATAGGACAAAAATTAAGATCACACACCTATTGCATTATAAGGCTAGAAATCACAGGTTTTTCTGTAACTCACTTGATTCTGTGCTCATAGCTGTGGGCCAACAGGTGAGGTTTTCCAGTGGGTCTTTGTTTTTCCTGTAACTATATTTATAAGTGAAGCTCAGGCTCAGTACCTTTTATGTATGAGCACCATTGTGTTTATTCTGACCTCGTCACAGAATTATACTCCATCATTTATGGTTTACATAGGAACAGCTTTATATCCATAAGCTACGTAGGTCCACTCCTAGGTAGCATGATAAATTCCCTTTTGAATTTTGGCACCTGAAGATTTCATTTTCTTGTTTTCAGTTTTTATTCCCTCCAATTTTTCAATTAGCATGCGTGCAAAAGTGAGATAGTCGAGGTCGTTTCTGTGAGTGATGTTAATAATGGGGGAGGCTGTGCATGGGTGGGGTGGGGGGATGTGGGACATCTCCGTACCTTCCTCTCAGTTTTGCTGTGAACCTAAAACTGGTCAAAGTAAATTATATTTTTTTAAAAGATTTATAAAAATATAGAGAATTAAAAAAGGGTTTCCAGTTAAAAGAAACAGGTTATGCTCTGGAGGTGAAGAGGAGAAGTTTACTGTGGGATAATAATTATTACTGCTTCGGCTTCCGCAGAGCTATATCAGAGAGCAAAGGCCTGGAACGGATTCTGAAGTATCTTATTTTTAAGAGTTTGACTTTCTTTATTGAGGATATTTTAAGTAAGTACGTTTCATTGTGAAACTGTTGCTCTGAGAAGGTTAATCTGTCAGTGTTCTACATCGTGGCATCGGAGAACACAGGCAGGAAAGCATTGCAATAATTCAATTGTAAAAGCATAAATGCTCAGACTAATAGACTGGTAATGGAAGTGGAAAAGAAAAACTGATGGAGGCAGCTTAATATATTTATGGCCACTACAGTATTTTTATTTTCAATATCTGTCCTGCCCAAACCCCTGCAATTGTTCAGATAGAAGCCCCATCAGCTTAGGGAGCTTTGTAAATTTTGCACACTAATATTTCCCATCGCCAGTGCTTGGCACAGAGCAGAATCTTAGATGCTTTTTGTATGCGTGAAGGAAGGAAGGGAGAGAGGGAGGAAGAAAGGAAGTTAGTTGGTAAAAAATGCATGAATTTTTTACAGTCTAACCAATGCCACTGAACTTTAGAAATTAAGATACTTAGAGGAAGGGAGAGTAGGTATTACTATAAATTATGTTCCTCACATCTTATTTTGTTCTTTTACACCTTTAAATAAAGTTGTATTTTTACATTTTTATTAAATTTATTGGGGTGGCATTGGTTAACAGGGTCAAATGGGTTTCAAGTGTACATTTCTATGATACATAGTATGCCCATCACTCAAAGTCAAATCACTGAAGCTGGAATTTAGAAACTAAGAATATATCCTTTCTTTAAAGAATCAATGTGACGGATAAGACTGCTCAATGATGATTATAAAACTCTGGGAAGAAACCAAAGTACATAGTGGTTCATTAGCTATTGGAAGAAAGACAACAGCTGTCAAAGACTATGTAGGAGAAAATTATAGATTTGCTATCAATGAAGAAGTATTCTAATTAGCCAAAGAATATATATGCATGACCTATGGACACAGACAATAATGCAGGGATTGTCTGAGGGTGGGAAGCAGGGTTGAATGGAGGTGGGGAAAGAGAGAAAAAGTGGAGACAACTATAATAGCATAAGCAATAAAATATGATACAAATTTAAAAAGAAGTATTCTAGTACTTTCTTAGAAAAAATAGTAGCAGAATGTTTTACTCTCCTGGCATTCAACTCATGACAAAGTCTTCCCCTTTTTCCCTTTGGTACTATCTCTGAACCTCTGTTCCTAATCATACATGATACAGTTCATGATGGTATTAAATAAAAAACATTCATGGCCATATTATTGGCAAAAACCATCTATTCATATATTCAAATTAGCTTTTATGTGAATAATATTAACTATACGTTATCAAAGGTAAAAATACCAATTAAATGTTTAATGGAGTGATAAAATGTTTAATATTAAAATATGAGAATAGAAAAGTTTTTAATAATAGTACATAGATAAATCAATGTTCAAAAAATAAAAATATTACCCACATCAAACAACATATACAGAATATAGATCATGAAAATGTACACAAGAAATCTTATCTTGCTAAACTTTATTTTAAAATAGTAATATTTTATTACTTAAAATAGGGCACTAAATATCTCAATACTTTAAAACCATATTTTTATGGTGAATAAATTTCATAAAACTAAAACAGGATTGCCTTATTTGGAAGATTATTTTTTGGAATTTTTATAAGCAATATTTCCACAAGGAAAATAATTATGTTCAAATATTTATTATACTAAGAAAATGTGCTAAGCTTAGCCAGAAGGCAGAATGTATTACCACTTCTCCTTCCCTACCAGCTTCCCCATTTCTACATGCTTTATTTATATTTTGTATGAAGACATAATGGACACAACTGATCCACGTATTTACTTTTGACTGCATTTAATACCCAACTGCACACAGGAATATTTGCATGTAAAATTTTATTTACCTTAGAAGAATCTTCTTTGCAATGTGTTTCCCTCTGTTCCCTAGAAGCTGAATTTCCATCGATTTAATTTAAATGTCTTTCATTGATTTTAATTTTCTTTCTATTATTTCCATATGAAATTAAGCCAAATAACATCTTGCAAAATAAATACACATTTGTTCAGTGCACATAAAAAATTAATACTATCAAGCAAAATACACACAAAAATATAAGACAGGATTTCTAGAATAGTTACATCAATAGTTGGAACCTATTAATAGTAAGCAGCTAATTTATACAAAAAAATGATTTTTCACTGAGAAAAAGCACTAAATTTGTAAACACAAGGCTACAATCCAGATCAATAAAGAACCAGTAAATCTGCATTTATAAATCACATTAACAGTTTATCTGTCTGTGTGTGTGCTTAAGTGCAAATGTATGCAAATGAGAGAGAGAGAAGGGAGGAAGAGGAAGAGAGGAGAGAAGAAGATGCAGAGATGCAGGCTAATCCTTGTACAGAGCTACTAGGAAATAAACTCAGCATAGACACCAGTTGTGATTCAGAAACCTACTTAGAATTCACAGAATCAATACACTCTACCATATTTAAAACAACTAAATGTTATAAACATGTTTATGAATCACTTCTGTACTTCCTATAACTTAGGTCCACATTGATGTCTACTAGATGAATCACCTAGGTTAGATTCCTTCAGTAATACCACAATGGAAAAATACCACATATAAAAATGCACCAATTCCACATTTTAAGAATTACCTCATTTCTCTCTCCTTTCAACTTTTTAAGATATAATGGCAAAGACGAAAATAAGTTCAAAATCAGTTAAAAGCCAGATGAGTTAAAGCCTCGATCATCCATACTGCCACTGGACTTGACGCTAGGCCTGTGTATCAGACAGGTTCTTGACTAGTCACTTTCTAGTAGTGCAGAAGGCTACACTGAAGTCGAGCCTATCCTAAAAATGCTTTGAACCTACTTTGGTAAAGTTAAGGAAAACAATACTATGTCAGTCAAATCCTAGCAAGAATAAAAAATTCACCTGGATGGTTCATATGAACAGATTTTAACGAAAGGACTATTCGGAGGTGTGTGGGCTGGAGAAGATGAGCTAGCCTGAATCTAGAACCATGAAGACACACGACCATCACTGGTAATGAAAGAACAAGTGGAGGAAATAGAGACGGGAGGGGTGAGGGGAGGCAGCATGGTGAAGGGACTTCCCAGTGGATGTTTGGTCCTAGGGGGTGTAGCTAGTACTAGACACAACACTCCGCAGCCAGGAGGACACATTGGTGAAGTATCCAGACCTCTCACTGTCTCTTCCCACATTCTGCATCACTGCTATTGCCTCTCATTGCCCAGATCAGGCGCCCCTCCTAAGCAGAGGACTAGGAGTCAAGGAAGGCACAAGATTCAGGGGTCAGCCTTCCTGGTATTAGAAGAGAGGAGAAGAGAGGTGAATGGACTTGGCGTGGGCAAGTGGATAAGAATCCAATAGGGATACGTAGTTTTCAAAATCTGTATTTTTGTTTCCACTCCAGAATTACTTATTAAAACAAATTAATGGGATCAAGTGCTAAGGAGTGAACTATGTCTAAAGCTTCTGGCTAAAGTACATCATCACTCTCGTTTCTCACAGCTTATCCATTGACATTAGCTGACAATTATCCATTTCCTATCACTATCTGTCATAGGCCATTTGCAAAACTGAGGTGGGAACTCATCTGTCAGTTGATATGGATTGGCAAATAAAATCTCCACGGAGCATAACAACATTGAAATACTAATTGTAAAACGACTGTACAGGTGACCCACTTTCACAGGAACGACACCGCCCATTGCCTCGCTCCGTTCCAGGGCACAGACACGGACCATCTGAAAAATTCAGTTCCTGCATGGTCCCAACAAAAGCATAAAGATCACTAAATATTCTTCAATTTAGTTCTACAGTATCAGGTAGAGGTATTACTGATGAACAAATGAGTGTGTCAGTGACGGGGAGCAACGCGTGAGCAGGACGGCTAAGGGAAAAGTGGCAGCTGGCTTTTTAGCCAAGAGTCCCTAACAGAGAATTCAAAACTGTGGTCTTGAACGTCATGGGTCATATCTGAATAGTGCATCAAAAATTCCATCTAGTGAGTCTTGATAACAATTTAAATAATGAAAAGGGAAATATGAATTTTCAGTGGATAGCACAAACAATCAGGTCATGTATTATGAAGCTTTTATTTCAGGTTTGTATACATGACTATATGAAGTCACGGTATGAAATGCCTATCTTATTGGAGTTCTCGAAAACTTAAACACCTGACATATGGCAGCTGCACAGATTCATTCTGATTTCGGTTAGAGACAAAAAGAACTTTCATAAGCATGGTGAACCATGAGAAATGAGGTCTATGATAAATAGCTGCAGAAAAATAGCACGAATATCTGAATAGTACATAGACACCATATATTTTCTAATAATTCACCTAAGAACAACATTTAAGGAACCAAAGTCTATGAAGGTTTGCATTTTAGCTGTATTTCATTCTGCAAAGATAATTGGGAAGAAACTATTGTGGGAAGGCAAATGGCTATAAGAAATGGAAATTATATAAAATTCAAGCAAATAGGCTATTTGTAGAGATAAATGATATATGTAGCTAAATTGCCTTTGAATTTAACTTGTTTTAATACTTAATCATTATTTCATCTGTGTAATTTATATCATTGTATTTTTATAACCAATAATAACTACATTGGACATGATTTAAAATACAGAGTTCTCTTTCTTAGCTATAGAGAATCCTAGTCACATACATATGTATGTATATTTATATATGTGTGTATATACATGTAAAAATGTTTATGTGCGTGTATATATATATATATATACACACACACACACACACACACACACACACACTTTTGCCATTTGATGGCCATTTATTTAAGTTTCAAAAGTGTCATTCCTGGTAATTGAAGAATGGAGGCATGAAGCTGACATATTCAACCACCTATGTATCTGTGAGCAAGGTTACTACATTCTATCTTTCTTAAGTTCTGTCATCCTTTTTTTTGTAAAATAGATTTTAATTTTTTTGCCTTAAAGTGTCACTTAAGGATTAAGTTAAAAATAATGCATGGCAAGTAGTGCATAAACACTGATAGTAATTTTACTTATAGATTTATGTTTACAGGCAAGATAGATAGTTCTGTTGTATTTAAATAAAATTATCTAGACTTAATTTTAAAGAAATAACACATGCACCCAACAATTAACTTATATTATCAGTTGGGAATAATTTCCAGCTTGAAATACATCTGTATAAAGGCAAAAAAACAAAAAACAAACCCTATATTGTTTTATCTACTATTCTTTTACCACATGTTTTAACTTTGAAATAGAAATAGGCAATATTATGTGTAGCTACATTAAGTTATTTTCTTGAGTTAGCAGAAAGTTTATCCACACAATATTGAAAACAAAAATGTGTCATTCTATTATTCTATGTAGCTGAAAGTACTGAAAGGCATAAAATACACTGATGGAGATATATATATATATATATATATATATATATATATATATATCAGAGAATCAAAGGAAGATGAGTGGCTGTGTGCCTGAAAATTCTCAGATTTTGGAGAAAGTTGTCTTTGGCAAGCTTATTGTATGACAGCTGATACACTGTTGGAAAAGACTCTGTGTGAAAATTCTATTTTGTTGCATCTTAATTCTTTCCCCTTGGATACAGTACAGCTCCAAGAGTTGAGTGGCTTTCTATTTAACAGTAAGTGCTGATGTTGAGGATTCAATATATTACTCTGGTGTAAATGATTGTATAGTAATCACTACTGATACCACCAACTTCCTTCTGAAACAGATGCTAGGAAATGAATTTCCTGAATTAAGATAGTAGAGTGTTGAAATGCTCGCTAAAAGTTAACATTCCAGATGTTCCAACACACTTAATTCCAGGCTTTTTTTCCATACAGATAGAGCTGCCGTCTGTTTTCCCAATCAATCAATGATGCTGATGTGATCCTGAATGCTCTGTTAATATACTTAACACTGAGTATTAAGAAAGTGTGTATTTTCTCTGAAATTCTCCCATCTACATTTATTTCAACTGCTCCAGTGTTTTGATTGTTGCCCTCTCAGGAAAAGAACAATTTGTCTTTATAGGACTTAGAATGTGGATGAGATACCCTTTGAGGACGTGAAGTGAAATTTTCTTTAAGATAGTTTTCATTCAAGGGACACTAAATGTCAATCTTCCCTTCGGAGATAGAAGGAATCCAAGTTCCACCACCGTTTGTGTGGTTGGTGGTTCTTTGTTTTTGTTTATGGGAATATAATAAGCTTAAATATGCTATATTCTCCAATTAATTCTAGTGATGTTTGTAATGATAAAATCTCACAAGTATTATTCTCATGATTAGGAAATATTTTCCAGGCACAAACTTAGAGTGACTGAAGTAACAATTACCACAGATGCACACAAATGCCGAGAGGTAAGCTGCTCATGTCTTTGAGAATTTTTCCTCCAGGTAAGCACGAGGCATGAGGTAGCACAGAGACTGGGTGCAAATTCATGCGATTTCTGCTCTATTCCATGGTTCCTTTCTCTTAACTGTAAGACAGCAAGCATCATTCAAAGACGGGAAAGAATGAGTAAGGCAGAAGCCCTGTCCTATACCAATGAGCCTGTATGGGGGGCAGATTTGTCCTAGGAAAACAATTCCTGCTGACAAAGTGTCTTTGCTGCCTTAGGAAGGTAGGACGTGACACTGACAAATGACTCCATGTGCAAACAGGGAGTGACTCTCTTCAGAGAAGAGATCTTTAGAGTGACTTTAAGGAGGTTCTCAAAAATATTGGGAGTGAGGGAAGAACTGGGTAAGTCATAGTTCATAATCTACCAATCATTTTTAATTGACACACAAACAGCACATTTCAGTTTGTAAAAATTAACATTTTCTTTTTGTACTAGCATTGCACTAGAAATGGTTTAGTATTCCTGCTACTTTATTTTTATGTCAAGCATTTTTTGAGAAAATGCTTGAAAAATTGTCTCCTATCAAAGTGGTCTCGATTATAGGGGATTTGTACAGTATCTCGCCATACTAATGTATCTTGATTGCTCACGTGCTCAGTTTCTTTAAATGCATTACTCTGACAGAAAAGTGCTTTAAGACATTCAAAGCAGGGTTAGAAAATCAGCATCCAGTGTAAATTATTGAACACTTTCATAAGATGTACCAATCTTGGGTTAGTGGCCATAAAGTGACCTTGACAGAGCTATTTACAGCCACGTTTAAAATGCACAATTTAACCTGAGTGAATAAAAGGTATTTATTATATCACTGTCAACATAAGTAATCCCTTACTCTCTTCAGGAATTTGTTTTTGGTGTTCTGTCACAGAAGCTAAAAAAACACATTAGAGAGGATCTATAATTATAGCTTTTGTAGTTTAAACAGGCTTGCTAAAGTGAAGTAAAACATTATCTGTACAGTCAAAGAAGACTACTCCTTAGACCAGGGCCCAAACAGCCTATCAGCATTCTGGAATCATATGCAAAACACTGCACTGGAGAGTACTGATGGAATTGCTGTCTGTGATACTGATGTGTTCGAAAATCGTGACTAAGGCAAAATTCCAAAGAGTCCATAAACATTCTCCAGTTCACTTTTTATTCAGTGAATTGACTTTTTAATTGAATTTATTGGGGTGACAATGGTTAATCAAATTATATAGGTTTCAGGTATACACTTCAGGTATACATCATCTGTATATCGTATTGTGTGTTCACTACCCCATGTCAAATCTTCTATCATCATTTATCCCCCTGTACCCTCTTTTATCTCCCCCCACCCTCTGTGACTGAGTTTTTTTTTTTTGCTTAATCCCATCATCCTTTTTACCCAACCCCCAATTTCCTTCCCCTCTGACAGCTGTCAGTCTGTTCTCTGTATCTGTGAGTCTGTTTCTATTTTGTTAATTTTGTTCATTAGAATCTACATGTAGTAAAATTGTACGGTACTTGTCCTTTTCTATAAAAAGCTGTGGCACACATCCAACTCATTTTCACATCAAACTAATTAGGAGCATGCAATGCTGAGTACTTTGCTCCATTTTTCACTTCTGAGTGATGACACAAGATAGCATTTTTACAGGGTTGGTTAGAAGAGCTTCTCAGTTAAAAGCTATATTGCAAAGGCAAACCAGGAGAGGCACACATCGGAAGCACAATGAAGGTGACTTGACCAGGGGCAATGGCTTTGATGTCATGACCCTGAAGACTAGATCCAAAACATTTCTGGATCTTCCACCTCAACTTTTTCCGATCATCCTACCATGGATGACAATATTCTTATTTTCTCAGTTTGGACTTTTCAGGCTACTCATTGAATGCACTGCATATAAATTCAAAATTAGTAAATACCATTTAAACATTTTTTCTAAGTTCTTATACTATCTCATGACTGCCATCCATCTCATTGACTCTCTACACTGTATCCCCAAGCCAAGTACGATTTTCCATCCAGATATCAGCAAACACTTGCAATAGAACTAGGAAGATTATATAACGATCACTACAACCTAGTACGTCAAATGCATTGCACATGTTCCCAAAGTGTTACCCAGACTTCAGCTGTCATCAAATCACAAACCCAATCAAATATATCAAACAGTTTAGTCTCCCTACTGATTATTGTGCCACATTTCACAGCACCCGTGTGCATACCCTGCTGTCTTCTCCATTCACAGAGTGCAGGGGAGCTGTGTGGCGACAATGTTGTCATCATTTCTACTCTGAAACATATACTTCTTTTTGTTATATTTGAAAACATGTGTATATAATGGCATCTATTCAAATGTTAAAAGGAAAATCTGTTCATATCTGACTCAACTTTGAAAACTCCCCAAATGTCTTATATATTTAATTAAACATGAAATATTATATTTGCCTACAATTTTCAAAGTCATTTCTTATATATTAAATAAATAGAGATTTGCAATGGCCCAGAGAAAGGCAGGGGAACTATTATCACTTCTGTTTTAAAGACAAGAAAATCATGGCATCAGTGACAGCTCACAGATTGTACATATTCTCACTCTGACTAGTCTAATGTGACTCTTAAAACAGTTTTGTGGGTTCTAGAAATTGTTGCAAGCCCTTGATAAGAATTAGAAAAATAAATATTGGAATGCCAAGGATTTTTGGACTTGCCCTTATCCATCCTCCAGATGGGAACTAATATGCATGTCTACTCAGGAGTGACCATCTAAACTTAAAAAGAGACACTGACAGTTGGAAACACCATTGTAACTCTTAACGTTGTATAAGGAATACTCCCATTATGCCCGCTCAGCTTTAGCAGAGGTGCACAATTTACTTAATATTGCCAGCATCTTGATATAGCTGCTTGTGCGTCTTGATGACAATGATGCCCTTCAACCCCCAACCGAAAAAGCAGGCTACTAGAACAGTTAGAAGTGCTCTCATCCATAAAACTGTAAAAAATGAAGCTCTCTCCTCATGTTCATGAAATTCATTCCTCTATAGGAAAACAGAAGGCATATGACCCACCCGTGCGCTAGAAGTCAAAAGAATCTGCTGGTACTGTTGGAGAATATAGCGCCATGACCCCTCTGCCTTCTTCGCATACACAAGTGCAGCTTGAGACAGAATGAATTTAGAGGCTTGCTCGGAAAGAGTGAAGGGATGGTCCGGGGCCACCAGCAAATAAAACCCCAAGCAAGGTTAACTATGCTGATAGCAGAGAGGAAAGAAATCTGTGAGCAACTAATTTAAAGAAGACCTTCGACAAGTTTCTAGACTGACAAACCATAAATGCAGCTGGGAAAGGAGACAGATGGTGATGCAAACACCGCAGTGACTAAACAAGACATTAGGACAAAGCTGCCGCAAAATCAAGGTCTGTCAAGCAGTAACAGAAAAATATCCTGGCAGAGGGAGGCTCCACAGGCATCATGGAGTGCCACCAGGCATAACACTGAGAACCACGCTCCAGTGGTATATCACTGTTTCCAGAAGCACTGCCAAGTGTGGCATTATCTTCAGAGCTTAATGCTTTTTATTTAGTCTGAAAAATCAGCCCATAGGGGTATGGGGGTGGGCTGTGGGTGGGCTTCCACATATGTGTAGATAGACAATGAGGTAAACAATAATCACCAGTATTTACTGAGTACTTTTCAGTGGCCAGTGCCAATCACCCGTCTAAATGCACAGAATGATAGTGTGAGGTCAGGACTATAATTGTCCTCAATTTACAGATGCTGAAGTTTCTGCACAGAACAGTTAACTTTGTCTACAGTTATCACCGGTAGCCATGGAGCAAGGATCTGAATGCACACAGTCTGGCTCTAGAGTTCATGCTCTCAATATGCTCTTATTATATGTTCAAAGTATAGCATGCCAGTATACCTATTTTTTCCAGTATACAGGTGCTCTTCGACTTTCACTGGGGTTATGGCCTCATAAATCCATCCTAAATTGAAAATAATGAAGTCAAAAATACATTTAATACACCTAACCTACCAAACATAGCTCAGCCTCGCCCATCTTAAGTGTGCTCAGAATGCTTACGGTAGCCTACAGTAGGAAAAAATCATCTCCCTCAGTGACTCCACTGTAGAGCATTATTTACCCTCATGGTTGCGTGGCTGACTGGCAGCTACAGCTCACGGCTGCTGCCCAGCATCATGACAGACTACGTCACATACCACTAGCCTGGAGAAATGTCAAAATTCAAAATTCAAAGTAGGGTTTCTACTGAATGGCATCACTTTTGTACCATAGTAAAGTCAAAAAATTGTAATTCAAATCATCATAAGTCAGATACCGTCCTATGCAATTCTGATCCTCATGAATCAACGTTAATGACTTCTACTGTGTAGCATCAACTAATACATTTACAGGGCATCGGAAGATGGAAACAGATAAACACTGTATGACTCACTGATGGCATTAAAATCAAAACAGCCTGTCTCTCCTATCTCCTGATTTCATGGGTCCCAATTGTGGTGTTTTTATTTAATCATCTCAGACACCTTCTACCGGTAGCAGTGACATCTACTGTTGCTGCTACAGGCTCGTAACCATTCCGGCCACTGTCAGAGCCACAGGGAGCCCTCGGGGACAGATCACAGAGCTGCACCAATCCACTTCTCGCCCTCGACACATATGCACCAAGAAATGTCCACTAGGGATTAACAAGATTAGTATTTAAAGAACAAAAGCATGGGGCAAGGTCAATTCACCATTCTCCACACAACCCTATATCCTTGATTGTAAACAGGTACACTCTACCCGTCTTCCTGGCTTCTTCACATAATAGCCAAGTGCCTGAAGTATCCAAAACTCTCTGTGCCTCAGTTCAACCACATTTTAAATAACAAAACAATAATCCATGATCTGACTGTTTTAAGATCTGAGTTAAGTCGTTAGAACAGCATCTTGCACACAGCAATCACTCAACAGTTACTAGCTTTTGTCATCATCATCATTATTTTTACAATCTACCTTTATACCCAATCTCAGTCATAAAATGCTTATGGTTCTAGTCCCTAATTCAAGCCTCCGACTTCTCCATTCACGCCCAGACTACTTCACTGTGTTATTCCACAATATAACAAAAGACAAAACAACAAACCTTATATTCTCAATGCCTTAGTGGTATCATTTTCTTATCTAAAGCCTGGCTGTCCCTTCTCTACAATCTGGTTAGTAAAAGCTGTTTCTGTACATCTTTATTCTGTCAAGGTCACAAAGAGGAGTAAGTTTTCTCCATCTTCATCAGTGTTGCTTCCAAGAATTAAATTCCTGTTTAGTGGGTTAAAAAATGCCTGCTGTCTTGTAAAGAAGGCCACTTGGCCACACTTGTTTCTGTGCTGTTTTCTGTAAATTATCCAGTGTAACCTCATTCATTTGTGACTTTAAAGTTTGGTTTTGGCTAAAAAAATTTACTAATATAAAAGATTTCAGATAGCCTATGGTGATCACACCCATTTCCCTAGCTCCCAACACAGTGCCATCAACTTCTATTCCACTTCAATGCCACATTCTAATGGCCGTACTCTTGACTTTGCATCACCTGCTATTGTTTTACTTCAAATATTCCATTTAAGCAGCACCTTGCTTGTTTATAAACTTGTTTCTATTCTATCTTAGGTGTTCTTTTAGAGCACTTGTTCTTTTTTTTAAAATATAACACTCTATTCTATCTCTTTATTGCAGCCCTCCACTATTCTGTCTTTACTCCCTCCTCTACTGAGCTTCCCCCTATTTGTAATTAAAACCACAGCTTTGACAATGTTTTCCATTTTCTTGGCTCTTGTCCCTGCATCAAATCCACCTCACACAAACCCAGCTCTGGGTCGATCCAAATCTCTGCAGCAGCAGAAAGATGCTCTCCAGCATCAGTGGCATTGCGTAACTCAGCTGATGCCACTTGACATGTCTGGTTCTTCGAGCGCTTTAGGGTTTGCCTGTCTCTCCTACTGTCCACAAATATTTGAGAGATTTTCACATACCCCCAGTCTTCTGACCTAGCATCTCTGCCCTTACACTTGCAGATAACACCACTTCCTACTTCACAGGAAGTAACTGGATGAGATCTTTAAGAATTGAAATATTGATTTGGGTTAAAAATATCTGGGTTAAAAGTGTATAGCCTTAGTTATCACATCACTTGCCAATGTTTTCAACTACCTGCAGCTAAGAACTGCCTATTAAAACGAATATTTCAAGCAATATTTAAAGTTATCAGTTGTTTCTTTAAATATTTAATCTTAGATGTAATGAAATTTCAGTTAATGCAAACGGAAAAAATTGACATGTGAATAGTTCTTGAATTTAAATTTTATGGACATATCAGACACAAATAAATCAAGTCTGATAGCTCTTAATAAAGTCAGAATAAATTAAATTGAAAAACACACATACAAGCCAGATTTCTTTTGGCATTAACAGGCAGTAAAATGATACACCGCACACTGCCAAGCTGCAGAGTTTTGTAGACCAATTCTGAAATGCAGTGTGCAGTTTGTGGCAACCATCTGCTGAGATCCGTTCACTTCCTGTCATTCAGCACACATGAAATTAAAATATAGATAGAAACAATTTCTGCAGGGAAATTGGAAAAGCTAATACAATAGTCAATAAGGGTTTCATGAGATTATACAGTCTAGCTTCTTGATACTATTACTACTCTTAATTATATAAGAGGGCTAAGAATTAAACATAAAATGTAATAAAGAGTAGCCTCTAACAAGTGTAAGCAAAAATATGAAGATGATTATGAGGTAAATAAAATACAGTGCAATACGAGATTTACAACAAAAGTCAAATATGCATTCAATGGAAGCTGTATTAGTAGAAAAGTCTAATAAAAAGTAAAATGTAGCTCTATAATAAAATATGAAATGTGTTTAGATGTCACTGTCAGAAACATCTTGGTCTCCGGTCTCTGTACTACTATATTCCAGCTAGCTATATGTTTTTCTATTTCAGTTGACTCAATAATTGATTCTGAGTTCATTAAAAAATCAAAAGATTAAGATCTATTTTCTCAGATAGCACTCTGTTATGCTTAAGACTGGCCAATGAAATGTAGAGCCTAGAATTAGTGCTTAATTTCTTGACCACGCTGTCAAATGCTTCTCTGCCTTCTTCAGACACTAGGCTTGGTTTCATGGCTTTCTGTGATAATCCCAAGGGCTCAGAAGGCCCCTCCTTTAGACCCTCTATCAGGTTTGTTGTTGTTGTTGTTGTTGGCGTTGATCTCATGTACTGTGAGGGCTGCTTCAACACCTGGATTTAAAGAAACTATTCTCTTTCTCACAGTCTAGTTGTGTTCCCTGGCCATAGGTGGCCCTTAACTCTATATACCCTAGATATCTTCCAGTTCCTCTGCCCTGGTCTCTTCAGATATGTATCCTATTGATATGAGACAAATAACAAGAGAACTACCCAACTCCAGAAAAAATATGTGGTGGCATCACTCAAAAGCTTTACCAAGAGCCTAAAATAATCAGCAGATACCAACTAAATTCTATATCAAGGTAAGAAAATATGTTTAACCGAGAATCATGCTTTTATGCTTTTAGTTAATTTATAAGGCTAATTTAATGTATTTCTTTGTATTGTTGCATTAAATTTCCAGAACATTAAAAATATTTTTTATTTCCCCTTTGAACCACACAGAGTTTCAATCAACATTTTCAAACTGCAGTCCATAAAAATTTTAGGCAAATGATGAGTATTTTTACACCAATATTATTAATAGAAACTGACTTTATTAATCTGCTAATTATTATATCATGCTGCAAATATTAATTTACAGAAAGATACGTTAATATATACATTGTACATATAATATTAGATAGCATTCTTGGAGGTGATCTTTATTTCCAAATTCAGAACCAAAATATCATAGATAAATTTCCATCAAATATGTTTTTTAAAAGAAACATTTAATTTAAATATTTCTTTGTGAAAAACTTGAGATCTTTATGAGCTATTTTTTTTCTAAAAAAAGTCTAAAATATCTAATAATTTTATGTCCTAAAATAATATAATACTAAAGGAAAAGTAAGAATTTTTGGAAATTGGTTGTGGTTCATCAGTATAAAAAAATGTCACAGTAATGTCTAAAGGATATTAAAAAGATCATCAGCATTGATCCCACTTTATTGGTTTTGGGGACAATTATAAATAAGAATACTGAGAGGCTTTTCTGACTTATATTTGTGAAGCAACACAGGGAAAATGGCATCACGTGGGGTGAAGTTTTCATACTTGACTGATTGTTAATGATAACAATTATGTGTGGTTTGATGTTTTCCACAAAACTGCGGTCAAAGTGGAATAATTTAGAAGCAATAGACACATTGAACCTCAGATCAATAAAAACACAAGCAACTTACACTGATGGATTTTTATAAAATAAAAATGAAGGTCAGCTCTGGAACATTTCAATAAGAAGCAATATGTCTCCACAAAAATGCCCAAATTCAGCTACAAATAAACTGTTCCAGTATTTTAACAAACTTGCTCCATGAAAATAACCAATTTTCTTTCCTCTACAGAAATTTAGT
The DNA here is from genome assembly GCA_004027475.1 of Anoura caudifer. NCBI lineage: Eukaryota > Metazoa > Chordata > Mammalia > Chiroptera > Phyllostomidae > Anoura > Anoura caudifer. The sequence goes on from PVKU01004982.1 coordinate 130,891, forward strand.
TTTGATAAGAATTATATGCATTTGAGAGAAAATTTTGAGCCAAAAGTCTTTATTGTATGAGGTTAAAATTAAAAAACACAATGAGAAATTCTGCTCCAGGGCAGGACGACATGAGCACATCCTACACTCTCTCTGCCAATGAGCGCATAAGGGAATTATTTGAGGACTCTCAAAAACATCATGCAGATTGAAGAAGAAGACCAGAATTTGAAACAACACTAAACTGGCAAAGAGTATATTACTTTTCCCCTTCACTTATACCCCGGCCTGGACTCAAGTCATGTACAACTTGGAAGTGGGCATTGTCACTGACAGAGAAACCTGAGAGGAATTTTCCCTATGAGTTTTCAAGAAGGTGGACATCATATAATACAGAAACAATAGCACTACAATAACCTCCCAAACATTGTTCACGCAACAATTAGTTACTGAGTGCTTACTATGCGCCAGGCACTTTCTTTAGCTGTGGTGATGGTGAATAAGTACAACAAAGGTCACTGGACCTGACATTCTAGTAGAAAGAGACAGACAATAAACTATAGACCTAAGAGGTAAGCAAATTATATCGTCATTTAGAGGGTGATTAGTGCTACACAAAATGGTAAGACAATGCAAGCAGGGCAAGAGGTGTCGGGAGCACTGGCAGGGGAAACAAGATGCGTTTCCAGTAGTCTTGGAAAGGACTCACTGGAAAAGATGACATCTGAACAAAGACTTACAAAAGGTTAGGAAGTCTACAATGCTGAATCAAGAGGAATGCATCCATGGGAACAACCTGTTTAGAGGCCCTAAGCTGGTAGCAAGAATGACATGCTCAAGGGAAGGTGAAGTCCGAGTGGCTGGAGCAGAGGGAGCAAAGGAAAGTCACAGAACATGAGGTCAAACAGAAATTGTGGGGTGGCCAAAGCCTGTAGGGTCTTGAAAGCTGTTATAAATTATTTAACTTTCACTCAGCATGAAGCAGAGGGCCACTGCAGGGCTTTGAGCACAGGATTAATGTGGTCTGGCTTATAGTTTAAAATGGATCATTCTGGATGCTGTGTTGAAAATAGACTACGTGGAGGCCATAGAATAAATACCGTACAAGCAATAGCATATTTTATAGGGCTATCTCATAAAATGTTGTCCTTTAAGACAATGTGACCATACACAAATGTGTGCATGTATATGTGTACATATATGCATATACGTATGCATGCTCTTTGCAGAGAAACTACTGGGACCTGTTTCATGGAGAACACTCAAGGAAATAGAACTCATGAATGTGTTTATAGCCTAAAGGCAAGCATATCTTACAGGCAATCTTCAACAAACATTATGCCGAACAACTAAGCTTTGATAGGAATTGGGCAGCCAAGCGTTTGAGTTTATAATCTCTGGCAGGATCTGAAGGGCAGGTCTGTTGTGTTGCCAATCAAAGGCATAATATAACCATATGCTTTGAAAGTTTCCATTTAAGCTGGAAAAAAGCTGGTCTCTGGACTGACTGAGAGAGGGCTGGTTTGGTTATCACTACTTGGTTAACACAAACAAGACAACGTGCATGTCCCCCAGCTCTGTGCTCCGCTGCAGTGGCTCCCAGTCCACGTCCTGCAGACCCTATAGGTCAGGTTTCTTTGTGGGTGGTGTCAAGATTTTGCAAAGGTGTCCATTTGTCCACATTGGCATATGAATTTTACTTTTCAAATGATTTAAAAGTACAACTACTACATGGTGGAAGATCCATTAAATTTCCCACCATTAAATATATTTATAATTCAGGGGGTTCTTATTATAATTAGAGGACAATCAATAATTATATAAATACATTTGGGGGCTATATGCAAAAATTATGGTTTCTTTATTGGTTTTCATCATTACTTTGTGACAAAAATTAAATAGTAATGCCAGTTATTTAGGCCAGGTATCTCTTAGGATGTGACAATAAAATAATATGCAAATTTCATACAAGTCAGATGTACAGCTTATATCCCACCTGCTCTACGCAGAATGTTGACTCTAGAAGCCCATATTTTCAGTTTATTAAATGGAAAACTAATTTACATTGTATTTTTATTTTTGGGGGGGGAATTTTTTTACTGTTGTTCAGTTACAGGTGTCCCACCTTTTCCCCATTGCTCTCCCCTGCCCCCCTCCTCCCACCGTTGCCTGTGCCCTACCTGGAAGCTGTCCCTGGACTTCTAACTGGTGACAGAGGGCTCTGCTGCTCTTAATTCACTCTAATCCAATTCCCTGGAATTGGGACCTTGAACTTATCCTGCGCTATTCTCAGACAGACATATTTTTTTCTACAGTTCATGGTTACTGAGCACATTCTCTCCTGACAACCAAAGACTGATCTACAGATTCCCTGCTGGTGCGTGTGCTCTTCCCAATGGGAAATCCAGTGCTAACCACTTTTGGAAGTGTGCTTTTCAGGACACTTCCCGGCATAGTCCACCAGCTTGGTTTCTGCAGTTGGACCAGTTTTCCATGA